>PITA01016489.1:16703-46540 GCA_004023965.1 Spilogale gracilis
TGACTTTCTCTTCTTGGCTTATTTCACTCAGCATAATCTCTTCCAGTCCAGTCCATGTTGCTACAAAAGTTGGATATTCATCCTTTCTGATGGAGGCATAGTATTCCATTGTATATATGTACCACATCTTCTTTATCCATTCATCTGTTGATGGGCACCTTGGCTCTTTCCACAGTTTGGCAATTGTGGCCATTGCTGCTATGAACATTGGGGTACATGTGGCCCTTCTTTTCACTACATCTGTATTTTTGGGGTAAATACCCAGTAGTGCAATTGCAGGGTCATAGTGTAGCTCTATTTTTAATTTTTTAAGGAAGCTCCACACTGTTTTTCAAAGCGGCTGTACCAACTTGCATTCCCACCAACAGTGTAAGGGGGTTCCTCTTTCTCCACGGCCTCTCCAACATTTGTTTCCTGTCCTGTAAATTTTGGCCATTCTAACTGATATAAGGTGGTATCTCAATGTGGTTTTGATTTGAGTTTCCCTGATGGCTAATGAGGATGAACATTTTTTTTCTTTCATGTGTCTGTTAGCCATTATGGAGAAGTGTTTGTTCATGTCTTCTGCCCATTTTTTGATGTGATCATCTTTTTTTGTGTGTTGAGTTTGAGGAGTTCTTTATAGATCTTGGATATCAGCCCTTTGTCTGTAGTAAGAATGACAGATCCTTAAGTGAAATTTTCAGAGTAGGTGATTTACATGTGCTATTTCTCTAATAAGAGCTGGATTAAAAAAAAAAAAGTCACTGACTTATTCAAAATAAGCTGAAGCCTTCATAGCAAAAGCTTTATTTATCTTTTTTGAGGGAAATATAAAATGTTTCAACCACTTTTAGAACTAGAAATGGTGAGCATAATTGCTATTCAGTAATTTTAAAATAGATTTAAAAATACTCTTACTCTTCTGTTGTGAGGAAAATTACAAGGGAAGAAGAAACAGAATGAAAGGCAGGAGGGTCAGAGGAATGATTAAAATATGTGTCAGATTCCAGAAAGACAAAATACTGGGTGTCCTATTGGACTTTCTTCTTCTCTCCCTCCCTCCTTCCCTTAGTCTCTTCTTTCCTTTCTCTCCTTCTCTTGCTTGTAAAAAATTAGGTAAATCTGGAAACACCTTTTATTTTTAAGTAAATAATATTTCAATTTCATCCAAAATTTGAAATGATTGATCCTCTTCAAATCCTTTCCTCTTTAAAAAGAGGGCCACTAACATATTGGTTTGGAGAGTGCTGATCAGTTTTAGGGAGGAAATGGAATGTTATCTCTATCTTGATGCCTTTTAGGTTGCTGTAAACTACTGAGAATTTTAAAACTTGTTACAACAGTTTTGCTGAGATTCAGGTGAGATGGTGTTTGGCATTTGTCCCAGGCCCCCCAAAAATGTAATCATCAGGCTCAGGGGCTGGTTGCCTGCCATGGGCCACCTTGTATCTTAGTGTAGTCCTCTGCGTTGGCAAGAGGCCATTGGGTTGCAGGCGTAATCACTGGGTAGCAAAGACTGGACACATTTAAAATAGTTTTTTATTTCTATTTTTGAAAATGCATTACATCACATGGACCAAAGTTCAAAAAGTAAAGACAGACTGTTGAAAAAAAGAAGTGTAGCACTTCATACTCATTATCCTGCTTGTTGATTCTTTTTCTTCCCTAATTAGTGGTGCATCTTGTAGATCCATGTCTATACCTATAGAGTTGTCTTGTTTTTTGTAATAGATGCATATTATTCCACCACATAGATTATTTTATGCAAAAGGTTGGTGCCTATCTTTTTATAAATAATCCTGAAATGGCTTTGTACATGTGCACAGTGTACCATAGAAGCTAATCTCTAATGAATCTTGTTAATGTTCAGTGTTAATGTTGTCTCTTTATCAATATTTTATTCCCCCTAGAATCTTTTGTCTCCTTCTCCTTGCCCCCAACAACAGATAATAATTTAATAAGTGGAAAGCTTATTGGTTTTAATGGAAGCTAAATTGACATTTATATTTCTTTCTCTTCCTCTTCCTCTTTCTTCTTAAAGTCCCATATTTAGCATATCTCCTTCATTTTTAATGTGAGAAGAGAGTTGAGGCAAGTTTCCTGTAAGGTTATAACAATATATTCCATTTTTGATTAGCAGCTTCCATTTAGAAATAAAGTCATAATTCCTTTTGTTGAAGGAACAGCAGCAAGCCAGCAAAGGGATCTGACCTTACCCTATAGCAGGCCCCTTTGTAGTGCTGATGGGGTATGTTGAGAGGAAAGGTTGCTGTTGGTCTGGAACAAATTGCAAAGGGAGGTCTGGGCTGTCAGGCTCAGCTGAGCAAAGGGCCAGATCATTTATCACTGTCACAGGGGGTGGGGGGTGGCAGGGAAGGGGGAGGGACTAGACCATTCCTGCCCATTGGCTGACTGAGAGAGGACCATGCCTCATGCAACCTCCAGGCTATGTGCCATGGAGGGGAAATGCATTTCCTGCTGGAGGCTGCTGACTGGTTCACAAGGAGGAAGAAAGAAGTCCTGCTGCATGCCATGACTGCCTCATTTCCATGTGGTGTACAGAACCATTAGTAAAAACTAACTTAATGGAATTAAGAGGCATCCAGTTAGGCTCCAAGGTGATACTAGCACTCTAGCATGGGTTGAGAAAAACCCCCTATGGTCTCATGCCTTAATTACATTCAAGACTTGGATAATCTTCACAACATTGATTATTTTTTTATGTTGCAGAATTGACACTGACAAATACGGGGGAAAATAGTAGATAATTTTGCTTCATCTATGAGTAAGGGACCAAAGTGACACAAGCCAGGGAAGCCAGGGTCCCCTCCGTGTCTTTGCAGGGCAAAGTTTTTAAAACAACACTAAAAAGTATGATTCTGTGTGCCCCTTTATAGTTATGTTTTTAACATTCACCTTACAAATTCAGAATGTGTTTTCCGATCAATAGGAAGCATGCACTTTAGAAGAAAAGAAAATCATTGTGGCATATGGTCACATGGTTTGGTACAATGGCTTTTAACACTCATATTCACAGAGGTGTCACATTCATCTGGGTGATGGATAGATTACAGTCCTTAAGCTAACCTTATTTTATTTTATTTATTTATTTAAAATTTTATTTATTATTTGACAGCGGGAGAAGGCACACAAGCAGTGGGGGTGAGAGAGGGAGAAGCAGGCTTCCCACCGAGCAGGGAGCCCGATGCAGGGCTCAATCCCTGGACTCCAGGATATGACCTGAGCCCAAGGCAGATGCTTAACGACTAAACCACCTAGGCACCCTAGCTAACCTTATTTTAAATAGAAATTCTCTTCTCAATATTATCTAATTTTGGTAGTCATTAGGAATTGGGTGTGTTAAGAGGGGGTGGGAAGATTTTTATAAAAGCCAGGTGGAAATTTTCCATCAATTAATATTATATGCATGTCACAGATGCCTGAGTTAGACATGGCTCTTAAATGTAACTAATAACAGCATTACAGAAGTCAAAATGGCATGAACGAGGATGGAATGCTTTATTGGGATCATGTAGTGTGGGAACTCATGCTAGTCTGATAATTGTGGGCTAAAAGGATGCGTTAAGAGCTGTGAGCACTGGGTGTGGTGCATAAACAATGAATCTTGGCACACTGAAAAAATAAAATAAAATTAAAAAAATAAAATAGATGAAAAGATAAAAAATAAAAAAAGAAGATCTGTAGGCAGTGCTGCTACCATGGAAACTTAGTGTAGGTAAACCTAATCAGCGGCCCTAAGAAGTGGGCTGATTGGTGGTCTGGGAAGAAGGAAGAGAAGGAAGACATTGTCGTACTATTTTTGTGTCACAGACAATAAACCCAGTGCCTGGCACATAACGAGTTAGTAGTTGTTTTCTGAATGGTGATGTTATTGGGTTAGTAGTTGTTTTCTGAATGGTGATGTTATTGGGTTAGTAGTTGTTTTCTGAATGGTGATGTTATTGGGCAGAATGTGGATCCCTGTGTGTTGGCCCAAGTCCCTCTTGTCAACCCACATTCCCCCTTCCCTCACACATCTATTTATGAGTTCATTAGCTCACGAGCCCTACCCAAGTGAGGGGCAGTGTCCAAGATGGCCCTTGTCGGAGAGGATCCCCCAGGCCTCTGATACAGCTGATTTGAGTTGGTCTTCAAGGCCCAGGACAGCTCTGGTGCTCATCACTTTGGGGGCATTGTCTCAACGAGCAAACCGGAGAGTTCAGGGTACTTAAAACTACAAAGGAAAGGGCTCTTTGATGAGGTCTTATGTGATTAATTAGGAAATAATGTGCTCATTGGTTATTTTCATTTAAGAGAGTTTTTGGGCTTTCTCTTATCGCTCTTCCGACTCAAAGAAAATATTCAGATTTCTGTAACTTGAAAATAGACCTGATTGGATCTAGATTTCTTCTATATCAAGTTTGTTTTTTAGCTTTTTTCTACTTTTTGTAGTTTACTGATTATCAAAGAAATACTTGCTCAAGAAAAATTTGGAAGTAAATAAAAGCATAAAGATGGAAGAAAAATCAGCCATAATTCAGCATATGGAAGCAGCAACATTTACCTTTGTACCCTGTTTCCTTCTGGTCATTTTTCTGTGCCTTTGTTCTTAATTGAGTAGGATTCTTCCTCCCTCCCTTTTCTTGAATGTTGCTTTTCCCCCTTTTAACTCTTACTCCTATATCCTGATGCTATGAGAAAAAAAAAACTATTTATGGACATACTTTAAAAACTACTATGCAATATTCCACCTTGGGCCATGCCATAATCTCCCTTTTGTTGGGTAATTTAGGCTGCTTATAGTTTCTCACTATTATAAACTATTCTACTGTAAGCATCTTTGGAAACCTTGGTCTGAGTGCTGATTTCTTAAGGAAAATACCTATACTTGGAATTACTAGGTCAAGGGTCTAAAAGCCTTTGATGCTTCTGATGCATATTGCCAGATGGCTTTCCAAATAGATTGTATTTTGTTCTATTGTATTGGATTCTCGCTTCTATGAGTAGCGTATAAAAAGGCCCATCTGCCTGTATTTTCTTTGGTACCTACCACTGATCTGTAAGTTTTGCCACTTTCATAAGTTGGAAATGGTATCTCATGTGGTTGAGCATCTCTTCATGTATTTATTTGTTCTTCATATATTTATAATTTTGCACATGTGATGCCTGTTCTTTCTCTCTGGCAGTGGGATGGCTGTCTTGTGCAGAGTTGTGGAAGCCTGCTTGGGGTGCATGATGCTGGTTTCTGGGACCCATGGCTTGTCTCCTTCACGGTAGTCCTGGGTGCCTCCAGGGCAATCCTGTGGCGTCAGTCAACATAGGAACATAGTTAGATCATCCTGGACCATTATTTCTGAGGACCAGAACAGAGCTTGTGCCTGAGGGTATGTAGTGTATCTGTTCCAGGTTTGTAGTCCCATTTGTGGTCCTGTGTGCTGAGCAGACCTCAGAAAACACAGGAGGCACATCACGAGAAATAAAAATGTCCCATGCTTGTGTAATGCCTTACTTTTCTTAAAACACATGCCTATCCTCATTGCCTCACTCTTTCAATTGGAAATTTTCCCTTGGGTTCTCCCAACAAGTTTGTTGGTTAAATAGAGATTCTTAGTGTAGGATCTATGAAATTTATCTTTGCTCCCACAACACCTAGTATCTGGCACGCACCAAACACTCAAGATGTAATTGCCAGTGAGTATGAGCCGAAGACCCCACCCGTGAGTATTTAGCTTATGCTTCACCAAGATGTGTTATTGTGTAGGCTGGGGTTCAGGAACAGGTCGGGCTGTGCCTTGTTCCGCTCCATTCTTCTCTGACATTATGAAGTTGGGGCTTCTGTCCAAGGGGTGCTGGGAGGTGCAGTGTGCTGCCTGAGCTGGGGCATTGTTGGTTTCTTTCCTGGCCAAGAGATGCAGCTTAGGCTTGCTGCACGTGGAACAAAGGGAAAAGGGCAGCTGGTGTTGCCAGATGGGATTTAACGGGAGGGACAGTGGTCAGGGCATGAGGATAAAATCCTGAGTGCTACATGAATTCTTTTCTTAGAACTACAATTTTAAATTGTTCCATCTGACTTCTGCTTTTTGTTTAGCTTATCTTTTGTTTTTAGGGCAACTCCCACTTATATGTAGTTTTTGGTCACGTGAGGAAGACAGTGAGAGCTGGTCTTCCTCTCCTCCTTGAGCTCTGAGAGGAAAGCTCCCCACTTTGCCCACAACAGTTAGGGACATTGGTCTCATTTCCACCATTGCCTGTACGGGGAACTCCTTCCTAGCCTGTCCTAGCCACAAATTCTATCTGCTTCTAGCATGCACCTCACCTGTCAGTGATAACCACTCGGGCTTCTTTGGACACAGTATCAGTGGAGAGCAGAGGTTGGCCCTCAGGCTGAGCAGTGTGCCAGCAACTTGCCATGTAACTTCCCAGTCTTCCCCTCCTCACATACAGAGTACGCTGTTGAGGGCAAAACCTACTCTAGGTTGAACTTTCACCTTAAAACACCACGGCCAAAAATTATAGCAAATTGTGTAAAGGACCACAATGTATAAGAGCAATACAGAACCACAGTGCTCTGGGCATAAGTGACTAGAAGCATCCTTACTTCTCTTTTCCTAGTGCACCTGTCTCATATTTCAGGGACTGGGCAACAGGTGTATCCTCAGGACTGTGCCTCCTCTTTCTTTGCAAATCCATGCTCACAGTCATCAGATCATCCTGAAAATGCTATAGAGGGGACCTTAGCAGGACCAGGGCCCAGAATGCTCAGTCAGCGTGATCTGGGGCCCCTCTGCTGGAGACAGGAGAGGTTGATCCAAAGCTACGGCTTAGGGCCAGATATGAACCCTGTTTAGTTCCAGTCTGACTTATACCTTGAGACCCCAGGAATTTGCAACCTGGAGAAAGAGCCACAAAGAAAACAGACAATGAGAGGGACTATGAGACCATATTTTGTTTTTGGAGCTTGACAGATTTTTGACAGATTTTATTACCATATGAGTGAAATAAAGGTACTTTTACTCCAGCCCCAAACTGAAGCTAATCACCGCCAATAAGTTTTGCAGCAGCATGAATGATTGAGAGTAACACTTGAGAAGTATGGGTTGGGTCTTTGCAGGGTTAAAAGCATGGCTGGGAGGAACTTGCACTGCTCTGAGGCTTTAGTCTGACACAAGGATGTTCCACTCCTGGGGTAGTTCTGGGTCTAGTAGCTGAGCAAGACTCCCAGCTTAGCAACAAGACAGTGTCTGGAGTCTTGCCACAGTCCCCCAGACTGGACGAGATTGGCCCTCTGGGAGAATAGTGAGAGATTGGCGGCCCACCCTCCAGTCCCTTACTTTCCTGCCATTTACCTGTCTCATGCCCCCTCTCTCCCCTCACCCAGAAGATAAGAGTTTTAGCTCTCTCTGAGCACAGGGCACAGAGTTAATCACTGGTTGGTTTATGTCTGAATTTGTATTATTGCAGGTATCTTACTGAACAGTCTCATTGTCTTATTTTCAAGGAAGAAAACAGTCATAAAGTTTGAAGTGCATTAGATATTCACAAAACAAATGAAAAAAAAGTGTCTGTGTCATCTTCTAAAGCTTTTAACCATGTCCCCCAAGTCTCCTTCAACATCTCTCTGATAGTTGACTTTGACCCAGTCTTGCTCTAATTAACCTCACTGCTCCACAAGCACTGGGTTTTCAAGATAAATGAAAATCTGTTCCTTGTCCTCATATACCCTTGACTGAGGACACGTCACGGCCATCAACGGAGGTCATCCTCCTGGAGCATGTGACCTTCCCTTGGAGAGTGGGGGCAGGGACAGCTCCCCATCTAGCCAGATTGGAGACATCCACCCCGCTGTGGTGAGCAACAGATGTCCCTGTCAGTGACCCTGTCCCGTCTCCATTTCATGCTCTGCTGGTAATCAATAGTCAGTACCCAATCAATGAATGACTTTTCTGTTTAGTCAGTTTGATTGTTTCTGGGATGACATGTGCCACCAATTTTGAAAAAAATTACAAGTGCTCAGTGCTCATTAGGTTCTCAAATGAGCCCTCCCCTTCCCCCCAAATCTTAAGGATATGCCTAATGTGTTTAAAGGGTCTTTGGTTTTTAACTCCCAAATACTTGCCTCAGCAGAGTTTCAATAGGAAAGTGCCCTTGGAAACTAAGCCTAGTTTCTAGGACTGGAACTGCCATTGCTTGGTTTTTAAGAACTCACCATTTTTGCATCGTAGATTGGAAAGTAGCACTTAGATTTCCCCCTATTCTTTGATCCCTAAAGCTATATATAGAGAGATTGGAAGATTTTTCAAAGGATTTTTTTAAATTGCAATTTATTATATAGAAATGAGAAAGAAAATGCCTTCTTTCTTTGTCCATTTTCTCTTTTATTCACTTATGGAGTGACAAAACAGTTTCATCCCATATGCATGTATTTCTAAATAATAAGGAACTCTGTAGGATGCTAGGTTGAGAAAAGATTTTGCAGTCCAAATTTGAGGACCAATAAAGTATGCCGTGGTTGATGAGTGGAGTCTGCCATGAGTATGGAATTGGAAGAGAGGTATATCATGTGTCACGTGCTTGTCATTAGTGACTCAGAACTTGTGAAAAATAAAGATCACATATAGATGATAATGCTAGTCAACAGTTAAGAGGTGTTTGCTATGTCCCAGGCGCTGTTCTAAATGCTTTACATATATTAACTAATTTAATTCTTAAAGCAGCCCACAAAGTTGGTACAGATGAGGAAACTCGTACAAATGAAGAAACTGAGGCACAAAGAAGTTAAATGACTAAGCCATGTTCCTACAGCTAGGAGGTGGGGAAGCTGAGCTTCAAAGTCAAGGCATTCTTCAAAGCGTTGGAACAAACAATCCTAAAATTTATATGGAACCAAAAAGGACCCTGAATTGCTAAGGAATTGTTGAAGAAGAAAAACAAAGCTGGGGACATCATGTTACCTGACTTCAGGCTTTATTGCAAAGCTGTGATCACCAAGACAGCATGGTACTGGCACAAAAACAGACAAATAGACCAATGGAACAGAGTAGAGAGTCCAGATATGGACCCACAAATCTATGGTCAAATCATCTTCGACAAAGCAGGAAAAAATATCCAGTGGAAAAAAGACAGTTTCTTCAATAAATGGTGCTGGGAAAATTGGACAGCTACGTATAGAAGAATGAAACTAGACCATTCTCTTACACCACACACAAAGACAAACTCGAAATGGATGAAAGACCTCAATGTGAGGCAGAAATCTATCACAATCCTGGAACAGAACATAGGCAGTAATCTCTTCGACATCGGCCACAGCAACTTCTTTCAAGACATGTCTCCAAAGGCAAAGGAAACAAAAGCGAAAATGAGCTTTTGGAACTTCATCAAAATAAAAAGCTTCTGTACAGCAAAGGAAACAGTCAACAAAACAAAGAGACAACCCACAGAACGGGAGAGGTTATTTGCAAATGACACTACAGACAAAGGGCTTGATACCCAAGATCTATAAAGAACTACTCAAACTCAACATCCAAAAAGAAGATGAATACATCAAAAACTGGGCAGGAGACATGAAGAGGCACTTCTCCATAGAAGACATACAGATGGCCAACAGACACATGAAAAAATGTTCAGCATCATGAGCTATCAGGGAAATTCAAATCAAAACCACACTGAGATATCACCTTACACCAGTCAGAATGGCCAAAATCAACAAGACAGGAAACAACAAGTGTTGGAGAGGCTGTGGAGAAAGGGGAACCCTCTTACACTGTTGGTAGGAATGCAAGTTGGTGCAGCCGCTTTGGAAAACAGTGTGGAGATTCCTTTAAAAATTAAAAATAGAGCTACCCTATGACCCTGCAATTGCACTACTGGATATTTACCCCCAAAGATGCAGATGTAGTGAAAAGAAGGGCCACATGTACCCCAGTGTTCATAGCAGCAACGGCCACAATCGCCAAACTGGAAAGAGCCAACGTTCCCTTCAACAGATGAATGGATAAAGAAGATGTGGTCCATATATACAATGGAATATTACACCTCCATCAGAAAGGATGAATATCCAACTTTTGTGGCAACATGGACTGGATTGGAAGAGATTATGCTGAGTGAAATAAGCCAAGTAGAGAAAGTCAAGTATCACATGGTTTCACTTACTTGTGGTGCATAAGGGGTAATATAAAGGACAGTAGGAGAAGGAAAGGAAATGGGAAGTAGGGTAATTCAGGGAGGGAAATGAAACATGGGAGATTTTGGACTCAGAAGCAAACTGAGGGTCTTGGAGGGGAGAGGGTGGGGAGATGGATGAGCCTGTTGGTGGGTATTGAGGGCACCTATTGCATGGAGCACTGGCGGTGGGGCATAACAATGAGTCTTAGAACACTGAAAAAAAAAAGTCAAGGTAGTCTTGCTGTAGGGCCCATGTCCTTAGCTGCCAACACTGTGCTGTCTCTTCAGGGCTAATGCTGTGTCTTTGCTGTGCAGGAGCTGACTCAGCTGCAGTTAGAAGAAAATGCAAAACCAGGTTTATGGACTTGTTATCTTTGGGCCTCGGGCACTTAGAATAAAAGAAAAGGCAGTGTCCAGGGGGAAACTCAGCATTGAGGAGAGAGTTGTATATGAACTTCCTCCTTTGCTCTCCAGTATGGGTAGCATTTCTAGTCTCTCCTCCTCTGCCAACACTGTCACCTTCTCAGATGAAAGGTGAATTGGAAGGGAAGAGGGGCCAGCATTTATGGAATGGAACAGAGAGGAGTCCCCTGGTCTCTGGGCTACCCGGCTGGGGAAATTACTATTGAGAGGCCATTTTCAATGGATCATTTTTTGTCAGGAACATATGTACACAAAAAGAAAGAGATGTCTTTAGTGTATCAAATAATATATCTTTCGGAATGGCTGAAGAGAGACTTCTTAGTACTGTTTATGTCTTCCATCATTAATGTAATGACAATTTATTGAACTCCTATGCATTGTCCCCCATTGGGCTAGGCTTATCAAAATGGTGACTCAGAGGAGCTATGAGACCTGCCCTCCCTGTGCTTATCGTCTGTTTGGCCAGGTAATGACTAAGTGTAAGGTGCATCTCTGGTGAGTGCTGTAGAAGGTCATTGGTCCCAAGAAAGCAACAGTAGTAGAGGGAATGAGGGACTGAGGTGGTTTGACCACATGGGTCCTTGAAGGCTACATTAGAGTTTTGACTTTAGCTAAGAGCAGTGGGAAGCCATAGAAGGTGGGGAAGGAAATTGGTGAGTTTGTGTCATACAAGAAGTTTGTTTTTCTTTTAGAAAAGAAATGCAAATTAGAGAGGGGACATAGATGACCTAGGATATTTATAGGAGTCCAGGCAAAGAGGCCATAATAGAGGCTACAGTGATTTTGGTGGTGAAGGGAAGAAGTACAGGGATTCTAGATGTTTGGAAGGTAAAACTAGCGAGATTTGGTGATAGATTAGATGTGGGTAGTGAGGGCTCAAGAACAGGCAAAGATGCCTTAGAAAGTAGGACACCCTGTTCCTAGAGTTGGGAATGCTGGTAGAGGACCTGTTTGGATGGAAGGTCATATTGTGTTGGAGGTGCTTTTGAATTGTCTGAAAGGAGATATCAAATAGGCTACACTTTTCATGATTTGTAAATCTGTACTGTTATGACTAGGCTATAGATAAGCGTTGATGGATTGTCCTGAGAAATCAAATCCTGTGAAAAAAATTTGTAAACCATAATTTTGTTGATTCTTAAAAATCTGAACATTTTCATTTAGAAAATAAGAATTTAACAGTGACAAAGGAAATTAATAAAGGTAAGTATCTTGTATAATCTCCCTAGTTGTTTTCATTTTTGTGTCTCTCTGCCAGAGAAACATTTTTGTTTTCCTATAACCATTCATATTTTAATTAGTTGTCATTATAATCTACGTCCAGCGTTGTAATAGGATTGTTTCACTTACCATTATCCCAAATATTTTTTCTCTTTTTTATATATCTTTTAAATGCTCTATTTAAAATATGTTACATAATATTACATGCTTTTTATAAGTCATGAATTATAATTATCTAAGCAATGTTAGTACTTTTGGATATTTATTTGATTTTCAAATTATATTATTGTTATTATTATTATTTTTAAAGATTATATTTATTTATTTGACAGAGAGAAACAGCTAGAGAGGGAACACAAGCAGGGAGAGTGAGAGAGGGAGAAGCAGGCTTCCTGTCAAGCAGGGAGCCCAATATGGGGTTTGATGCCGGGACTCCGGGATCATGACCTGAGCTGAAGGCAGTGGTTTAACCAACTGAGCCACCCAAGCGCCCCTCAAATTATATTCTTTTAAGTGATAAATATTGTTATTTGCATCACTTTTTTTTCCCTCTTGCATTATTCCTTAGGTTGAAGTCTTATGAGTGGGATTAGTGAATCAAAGAGTTTGAATGGATTTACAAGTCTTGATATGCAAAAAGGCAAACATTTTTAGAACCATAGGCAGGGGCCACAGGGTGCTGACCATAGAGCAGAACTGTGACCTCCATGTCAGGCCTCATCATATTTCTCTGGATTCAGCAACCAGTGGTTCTAACCATATCAATGAATGCTTGACAGGGTCCTATGTCCACCTTGGGACCTGGGCTGGTCTCTTCCCTTCCTCCAGGTTTTTTGTTCCTAGGCTAGTCCCACCATCACTGAAAACCAATGAGAGCCCCTGAATGCATGGTATCCTGCAGAGGTTGTCTAAACTTGAGTGAGCCTCATAAGCCTTCAGGTTCTAAAAGACTTGCAGTGTGCTGGAGAGGCTTGCTGGGATTCCTATGGGTTTGGATGAGGTTCTCAAGACTTTCCATGACCCAGTCCATGCCTACCGCTGTGTCCTCCTGACCACTGCTTCTCAACGTATCACCTCTGCTATGCCCAGATTAGACTCTGTACTGGCCCCGGATGATGCCTTGGTCACATCCAGACTGCTGGCTCTCCTTCAAGTTGCTTTCCCACTCTCGGCCTTTCCAAACCCTGCCTCTCCTTTAAGGCTCTGTACTGGTTGCCCTTTCCCCAGGGCTCTCACTTCCCAGCTTGCTGTTCCTCTGCTCTGAACTGTTAGAATACCTTCAGTCCCCATTCCAGGACTTGGCACATAATTGTAAGCTTTCTGGTAAAGTTTGACATTTTTACCTCTTGAAAGTAATTGTATTGTCCGTGGGGCAGGAACCGTGTCCTTCTCTCCCAAGCCCCCTCAGGGTCAGGCTGTCATGCTGAGCCCTTATCACACGGGACCCAGGAAATCAAAATATATGTGCTATTTGAAGCAGCGTCCAGGCTTTTTAGTCATTCTTATGTCTTTTCAGCATAAATGCCCAAATTCAAGAATTGCTAGGATATTATTCAAGCACTTGTAGATGAATCATATTCAGCTGGGTTCTATCTGATTGCAGTTTGAGGGGTTCTCAGAGCCAGTTAATGCTGGAAAACCATAACCTGGTCACCTTTTATTTCTAAGTCCTTGCTATGCCTGGTAGGGGGGCGGAGGGTGTTGGTGGGGGACAGCAGGGTGGATGAAGAGTAGTTGAGAAACACTGGCCTATCCATCTGGTCCCTAAGAAAGCAAGTGGCTCCTGTAGTGAAAGAATGTGTTCTGCTATTATGCTTTTTGAAAAATTGGCCCCAGTGTTACCCTGTTGTCCTCATAGCTTACTTCATCGATTGGGTCAATGTTCTGATTATCGGGAGTCTTCAGAGGAAGCCTCCCTTTCACCCTGGCACCCTGAGTTTCCCTTTTTCAGGGGCTGCGTGGTGCTGTCGGGCCCCTCCTGCCCCGAGTCAGGAGCTTTGTGGCTGGGCTGGCTCCCCCGCCATCAGCCCCTCAGCTCTGCATAAGCTCAAGCCTTGGCACCTTCATTTGTAAAACCATGCACTTGAACTAGACCATCTCAAGGTTCTTCAGTAACAGAGATTAAAAACAAAATAATTGAAACTCTCTTAAAAGGGTAATCTTTGGTGCTGGTTTTAACTAAAAATGAGAAATAGACTCTTTGACACATTTAATATCATGTGTTAGTATGTGTGTGGAACTTTATGCTTAACTTGTATTTCTTTCTTTCCTTCTCTCCCTCTTTTTTTTTCCCCTAGCCAAACATCATGTCAATGGCAGTAGAACAGTTGAACCTTTCCCAGAGGGAACACAGATGGCTGTATTTGGTAAGATATCAACTCTGAAAGAAAACCGAAATTGTGTGCAAAGACTAGTGCCAAATTTCTGAGTTTTAGCAAGTGTCCTCAGGGCTTCAAAATCTGGGCTCTTCTAGATATTTACAAGTCATTGGAGCCAAAAAAACTATCGAGTTCTTAGTATTTCTGGGATCATAAAAGCTTATTCTATAGAATTTAATATGCTTTCTTTTCTCACTTTGCAAACCAAATATCAAACTGTGTATTTGCTATTTCTTACATCCACACTGTGAATTAACCTGATAATTTAGTTTGAGTTTTTCTTCCCTAGAAGGGTTCCCCCCCGACACACTGGTATGTAATTTTGTCTAAGGCTAGGGTTCAGAAAGTTTTGAGTTGTTATTCCACAAAAATCAATCTAATTGAATAATCTCTTTTTCTTCCATTATCAATTCAATTTTTTAGAAAAAAATCAGTTAAAATGTCTTAAACAGAATAAAATTTAATCTCTGAGTATGTATTTACAATAACAATTATGTGGTTGAGCAGAACTTCTCTGTTAGATTCCAAACCATTTGGTGACAAGGTCCCTTTTAATTCATGGCTCCTGACCTCCATATTTAATGTCACTTAAGCTTCCTTCAAAATGTCTCTACACCTGGCACTTTCTTTGCCTGCCCTCTTCCCTTCTGTTTCCCTTCACCTCTTCCTTCCCTTTTCTTCCTGACTTCCTCTTCCTTTTAGCCCCCCTCTCCCCACTATCTTGGAGCAATGCCGTGGGGCCCTTATCAATCTCTCAGGGATTATTTCCTCTGTCCTCTGGATTTTCATTTTTTCCTATCTTCTGGGTCATTCTATTTAGCCTTTATTTTTTATTTTTTTAAGGTTTATTTATTTGAGAGAGAGAGAGAGAGAGATAGTGAGTGAGAGAGAGAGTATGAGAAGGGGAGGGTCAGAGGGAGAAGCAGACTCCCCATGGAGCAGGGACCTGGATGGTGGACTGGATCCCAGGACTCCAGGATCATGACCTGAGCTGAAGGCAGTTGCTTAATTGACTGAGTCACCCAGGTTTCCTCCCCTCAACTTTGAGACAGGTTTTATGATCCCCATTCTGAAACCCTGAAGTCCCCTGACTTTATGCAGTCCCTAGCTTCCTTTCTACCCTGATCTTGATGATGGTTTCCTACAAGGGCTTTTGATATAAAACTGCTTTAAGCATGGAGGTGTCTTTGAGATGGAGATTAGCCTTGAAATGACCCATCTCTAAATTAGTCTATTCAGGAAAAGCATTAACTTATTCATAGAAATGGAACCAGAATTAGTCATCAATTATGATTAACAGTTGCAGAGTTATGAACCAGGGAGCTAATTCTGCCTGGGTGTTTGTAAATCTGTCTCTGTATGGTCTATCACCTTTTAAAATATGGTGCTCAGTGGTTAGGAATTATGCTCAGAAATGCAAATGGAGAAGTTGATTTTTGTAGCAAAAAGCATAATAGACACTCTAAAAATGTGTGCTGTGTATTTGATTCGTTAACTTTCCTCTGAGGACTCATGTTCAGATGATGCCATTTTGCTGGAGTCATGGGTGTAGGACTGTTCCCAGGGGGCAGCAGATGCCACATCAATCCTCAAAGGGTTACTTTGATGATTTTTTTCTTTTTTTTCTTTTTTTTTTTTTTTTTTTAGTCTTTCGGATTTTCACCCCCAGGCATGTTAGAATTCAGTTCCAGGTCATGTTGGGAAATAGAATATGAGACTGACCCATCTTGCAGTTGTGCTATTGGAGGAAAGGTTCCTTCCCAGAGGACAGACTGAGCACCAGGCAGGCAATAATGTTGTTTGGCCAGAGAATCAGAAATATCAGTGAATAAAGCTCTGTGATGAGATTATTATTATTATTATTATTTGTCACAGTTTTGGTTTATAGTGGCTTTTCTAAAAATCCTTACGCATGGCCTTCATTGTTTGGCTTTGGGCAAGCATGGTTCCCCTCTCCTGTCCAATGAGAGACATGATAGAGTGCTCTGAGACCTGTTCCCTTTGCTTCTACATCTCATATATTCAAGACTGAAGGCTCATCTGGTGGCAGGCAGTCCCCTGGAAACCCACTGTGAATGGCCAAGGTGTGTGGCTTTTAAAAGAGGCAAATTTTTTAAAATAATTTATTTTATTGTATCTTTTCAGTGTTAAAAGAGGTGAATTGTATGTAATCTCTGCAAGTGCACAGTTACACAGATCATAAAAATAGGGTATCTTTGGACATCTAAGAATTTTTACATTATGAGAACTGCAGTTTGGCTCTTACATATGTTTAAACGAAGGTCCCTATTTGGGTTAAGTATGTGCAAGCATTTTATAGTAATGTTTTAAAAACTGTTCTCATTTTATATTACTTGTCCTGGCCTGCAGTGGAGAGAGATGGCAGATGGTTTTAGGATTGGGCTTCTCTCCTTCCAGGTTGTTTATGGCTTGACTGAAAAGGTGAAACCAAGTATATAGCCCTTGGCTTTTTGATGTATGTTGGACATCTAATCCTCCTGGCACCTCTGGAGGCTGGTAGGCGCATGTAATCCTCTTCTTAGGGAGCTCCTGTGACTTATCCAGAGCCACTCAGCCGGTGATACGGTGGAGGGAGAATTTGAGTGCAGGTCTAACTGACCCTGAAGCCCATGCTGTTTTTACGATGTCCCCTGACTCTTAGCCCCTGTTGGAGGAGTCGGAGGAACCATGGGGCGAGTCTGGTAGATGCAGAAATGCCTTTCAGTTGGATCCATGCACAAAAGCATGCTCTCCAGCCAAGGCAGGTTAACAAACTGATTTGTGAATTTCTCTGCATTCCCAGAGTGTTCTGAAGGACTCTTGAGATACAGCTTTTGCTGGGAAAATACTACTGGAACAACATCTCCTACTCTATTGCTTTTACCCATTTGATTTTAGTAGCACGAATTAATGTACAGGAGATTGTCTTATATTTGCCTGCTGTGAGTTCACCAAAGCACCAATGGCACTTTCTACTTGTCCCAACTCATTCTTCATCCTTTAAGTCTTCATATCTTATGATCAAGTAGTATCACCAGTTTCGATTTTATTATTTCTTGGTTAATCATTTGAATGTGCTTTACAGAGTTCTGTCTACATGGGAACTTTTAAATTTAATCCACTCTGGAGTGGTCATTGAATTACCATTAGAGCATTTAGAGTGGATAATGTAAGGAAGTGGAGTGTGAGGATAGGGCACACTCCACTGTGAAAAACACATGAGTGTGACATTCTGTCAGGTGACCAAGGAATAGATAGGTGGTTCCTTCATTTCTGGCATATCATCTGCACAGATTATTTTAAGCTAAGATGTTCATTTTTTAATATTTTCTTTCATGGCCCCTTTGTTAGTCTTTGTCTTGTTTTTGTGTGGCCACAGTTCTTAAGCTTCTTTGTTGCTGTTCCTATCCTCTGCACTTTTGGGCAATGATAATAAAGGTAATAGGCTCTGCTCGCCCAGTGAGCTTCTCCTTGTCTGTGTGTGATGCTGTCTTTCAAGTCAGTGGGGGCCCTTTTTCCACAAGCTGGAGAAGCAGAACCGAACATTTTGCAATTACTTAATGTCTTTGTTCCTGATGGCTGAGAATGCCCTATGGCTATCATCCCTTTAATCCTACAACAGCCCTGTGAAGTGGGCATTATTGTGCTCTGTTAGAGACAGAGAAACTGAGGCACCCAAAGATGAAAGAAATCTGGTCAGGTGGAGGGAATGCTTTCTCAGGCACGAGGACATCCACATTACATTTGCCGCATGCTGTGCCTAACTTAGAAATGTTCTCTCCATCTCTCAGTAACGTAATGAAAATGACATCCCGTTGGCAATGAGCCACTCCATCCACGCAGAGAGCACAAGCTCCAGCCTCTCATGGTGGTTGGTTTTAAGCCCAGAACAACTTTTCATTTTATTGCAAATACTCCATAGTCAAGAAGATTTCTCATTTCAAAATAAATTTAAAAAATTATTAATCGAGGAAAATGCAGAGAAGTCAGAAGTTGGGAAGATTTATGAACTTGGGAAGATTTTTAGTGCAGTCTTTAAAAAAATGAAATACAGTTTTTGGGCACGTGGGTGGCTCAGTTGGGTAAGCATCTGCTCTCAGCTCAGGTCGTGATCCCCGGGTCCTGGGATCAAGTACCACATTGGGCTCCTTACTCAGCAGGGAGCCTGCATCTCCCTGCTTGTCCTCTCTCTAGGACAAATAAATTAAATAAATAAAATCTTTAAATAAAATACCATGAACATAGATATATTAAATGAAGCAAATGAAAAAAATTACAATATGGTAGACTAGACTTAGATTATATATAATGTAGTATCAACACCGGTAGTTCTAACTTTCAAGATTTTTCTCAGTAAATATTGTTACATTCTTTCTGAAGGTCTTGAAATTAAAAGTTAATTCTAATTTATAAAACCTGGCTCATAGCTCTTTAGTAAGAGATGGAGAATTGATCTGATTATGCCCTTGCAATTTTAATATCATACTACTTAGTGTCCAGTGATGTTGGGTGATGAGCATTCCATCACTAGAGGTATTAAATGATAGAGTGGTCATTCCTAACCAATTGAGAAATGGGACCAAATAGCCTTTTAGAGCCTTTCTTAGTTAATGAGCATTTGCTTTATTTCAGAATGTTAAAGCTTTTTGAAAAAATTACTTCTAACAAGAAACCCTCCAACCCTATCATTTAGAAACCCACACCAAAGCTATTTGCTGCAAGGTAAGATTCTGCAGTGAGGAATTTTAGTGTACAAACTGATACCAGTGACAACAGCCGAAGGATCTCTGTGAATTCTTAGCATGGGTTTTTAGACTCCCAATAGCCTGACAGCAATGGCTCTGTGATCTCAAACCCTTGCAAAGCATGTTTTCTTTGTCAGGTTCTGTTAGGGCTTCTCAAATGAGAGGGAGCAAAAGACAATCCAAGACATCATGAAAATGTGCCGATGACCTTGTTACAAATTTCTGTTTATAGCCACGGTGCCAAGAATTCACCAGGCTGTTTCTCAAATAGGTACGTGGAAGGGCTGATTGCAGATCAGGAGCTTGGGGCTGGCACAGGCCCATAGATGCACCCCAGTCCAGTGGCCTCAGCTTCAGTACCCCAAAGGAGAATGAGATCGATGTCTATAAGATGAACCAATCATAAGACATTTTTTCCCCCCTGGCTTCAGTTGGAGGTGAATTTTTGAAACAGCCACAGTTATTTTGTCTGCTAGCCAAGAAAACAGCATTGAAAGCAGCAGGCAATATGTCAGACTTCAAAGGAAAATATATTGGTGTCTCATTGGCTCGAATCCAACATTATGTTGGTAAATAATCAAATCCCGGTGTGGCATATTTCTCCCTGAACCTTGACTGAAAACCATTGAAGACCATTCTGTGAGCTGTGGAGTGGCAGTCACTCATTCTAGGAAAAAGGCCAGAAAGAATGACTTTGAAATGTGTTTATAATTAACTAAACAATCTAAATTCACAAGACTGTTAGAACAGCAGGCTGCTAACTGGTACAAACTTCTTAAGTGATGAGGCACTTGGGGAAACAAAAATAAGCCTTCCTCTCATATACTCTGAAGCACCTTTGAGGGACAGTAATTGGGCATTTAGGGACGACATGTTTTAAGGTATATTTTATTTTATATGTCTTTTTTGTGTCCGTCATAATCTCAGTTTGTATTTTCTTCTTGAGCGTGGAGAGGTCAGATCATACAGGGGAGGGGGAAGGGACCTAGCTCAAAATCCCATTTGGATTGTAGGGCATTACTTGGAATGGGGCATCCACTGGGTCTTGTCCAGAAGAGCACAGGTGCGGAGTCTGAGAGGGTTTCCTGGCGTGGGGAGGGTTGTGGGGGTATATATTTAGAAGATGGAAGCCGGAGTGTGGGTAGAGATTAATGTGCTTAGAGAATGTAAGTGAACCTGCTGTAGAAAAGAGTAAATCCAAATCCAATAATGTTTGGTAATCACATATCCACCAACCTCACCCATTTGGAATATATGTAAGAACCAGAAAATAAGTTCCCCCTACCCCCAGCTGGTGAGGTGCTTCCTGGGGGCCACCTAGTCTCCCCAGTCAGAGGGTACTGTATCCAGTCCCCAGGTGATTGACTGCAACATTAGTCAGTTCCATTTGATCTGTAATCTCTCCTGCATAATACCTGATGAGTCCTGTGACTCAGGGATTTTGAAGGATGACCGATTGCAACTCATCTAATGTTAGCCCAGTACTGGCCAGCTCTCGTTAAACTTTCTGTGAGGCCATTCTCATCATGGGTCTAAATGAGTGAGACTGGCTGCTTCCTTCTGAATAAATATAGAGCTCTCAAAAAGTGCCACAGTTTCTCTTTTGGCCTCAACTATTGAGTTGATCAGTTGTAGCTAATTATTTCACCATTATCACGAGTATACAGTGACCATCTGATTGACTAACTTTTTTAGTTTTGAAAATGAAGATTTATATAATTCTATGTTATAAATATGGCAGTAATTTCTTAAATCTCTCCAGAGAAAAAATGTTCAACAAGTTGTGCAAGAGAAATACTTATGTATCTATTGCTTCTCTGTGAATTAGCTTTTTTAGAAGAGAAATGTAGATATGGAGGATGACAAAAACTAGAGTTGATTATTATTTGATCTAACTCAACTAGCATTTTTAAGAAACATCCTGAACCCCATGTTGCAGATAATATAAAGCAGAATATTCTCTCTTGCTCTATTCCTCCCAACCATTTACCTTGGACCTTGTTATAACATAAAATAAAGGAAAATTAAAATGGATACAACACATGGCAAAGTAGCATAAATTAGAATTAGGTAAATATTAGACCAAAGAAAAATTTGAGAAATGAAATATACAAATAGTGTACAGCATAATAAAATATAATCTATCAAAGTTGGCCGCAGATTTGGCTCTATATTTTCCAGCAGCATTGTGAAGATCAGTAGTCATATGGTTGGTTTCAGTTTTTAAAACTTGTGGTAGAATATACATAATATAAAGTTTGCCATTTTAACCATTTTTAAATGTATAGTTCAGTGGCATTAAGAATAATCTCACCATTATGAAACCATCACCACTGTCCATCTCCTGGACTTTTTTCATCTGTCCCAACTGGAATTCTGTATCCCTTAGATAATAATTCTTAATTCTGTCTCCAGCCAGCCCCCAGCAGTCCCTATTCTACTTTCCCTCTCTCTGGGTTTCACTACTCTAGATAGCTCCAGTAAGTGGAATCATTCAATATTTGTCCTTTTGTGATGAGCTTATCTCACTTGGCATAATATCTTCAAGGTTCATCCATGTTGTGATGTGTGTTGGCATTTCCTTTCTTTTTTAAGTCCAAGTAATATTCTACCAAATATATATGCCACATTTTGTTTATCCATTTGTCTGTTGAAGGACACTTGGTTGCTTTCATCTTTTGGCTATTATGAATATGGGAGCATGAGAGTGTAAATATCTCTTGAAGACCCTACTTTCAATTTTATAAAGAATATACCTACAAGTGGAATTGCTGGATTTTTTTGAGGAACTGCCATCCCATTCTCTGCAGTGGCTGAACCATTTTACATTCCTGTTGACGAAGCATAAGTATTCCAGTTTCTTCATATTCCTGCCGGCCTGTGTTGTTTGTTAATAGGGACCCTCATGGGGGTGATACTGAAAAGCTGTATGCTTGGGGGAATCTTAAAATCTTCTGATTCTAGAATGAGAGAAATTTCTTTTAAGGATATGTAGAAGGAGGACAGTGTAATATTAGACAGTTAGCAGTACCACTGATAACCCTTTAGAGCGAGCTGCGTGAGGCCATTCATGAGCTGTTGGTTACATTGCTCTTCTCTCTGTGCTCCTGACATCCACCAGGGACTATTTGGTCCACACACCCCGACGAGTGCCACAGGGTGCTTTTCTGGTGGGCTCTGGCTTAACCCATAAGTTACTTGTATTGCATCTATAACAGTCAGTGCCCTAGTTACCTTATAAAACCACATTGAGATACCACCTTACACTAGTTAGAATGGCCAAAATTTACAGGACAGGAAACAGCAAGTGTTGGAGAGGATGTGGAGAAAGGGGAACCATCTTACATTGTTGGTGGGAATGCAAGTTGGTGCAGCCACTTTGGTAAGCAGTGTGAAGATTCCTTAAAAAGTTGAAAATAGAGTTACCCTATGACCCTGCAATGGCACTGCTGGATATTTACCCCAAAGATACAGATGTAGTGAAAAGAAGGACCATATGTACACCAATGTTCATCGCAGCAATGGCCACAATCGCCAACTTTGGAAAGAGCCAAGATGCCCTTCAACAGATGAATGGATAAAGAACATATGGTCCATATATACAATGGAATATTATGCCTCCATCAGAAAGGATGAATACTCAGCTTTTTTATCAACATGGACGGGACCGGAGGAGATTATGCTGAGTGAAATAAGCCAAGCAGAGAAAGTCAATTATCATATGGTTTCACTTACTTGTAGAGCATAAGGAATAACATGGAGGACATTAGGAGATGGAAAGGAAATATGAACTAAGATAAATCGGAGAGGGAGATGAAGCATGGGAGACTTTGGACTCTGAGAAACAAACAGGGTTTTGGAAGGGAGGAGGGTGGGGGGATGGGTGAGCCTGGTGGTGGGTATTAAGGAGGGCATGTATTGCATGGAGCACTGGGTGTGGTGTATAAACAATGAATATTGGAACACTGAAAACATAAAAGAAAATTTAAAAAACAAAAATAAATTAAAATTCCAGGTCCCTAAAGAGAAACAAATTTGGCTACCCATCATAAAAAAAAAAGGAATTTTCTGTCAATACAGAAAAATACGTTTTTTTTCACTGGATTTAAAAAATATATATATATATATTTCTTTTTTGGGAAAAATATCAAATATGTTAAAAATAAACTGATGTAATGAAGCCTCCCTCAGTCAGCTTCAACAGTTATCAGTTAGGGCTGAGTGTGTTTCATGTATATCCCCACTTGTTTTCTCTCCTCCATCTTTGGTTATTTTAAATCAAATCTCACATATCAGCTCATTTCATCTATGAATATTTTGTTATGTATCTCTAAAAGAGCAGTTTTCTAGGGGTACTTAGGTGGCTCAGGCGGCCAAGTGTCCAACTCTTGATTTTGGCTCTGTTCATGATCTCAGAGTCGTGGGATTGGACACCAAGTTGGGCTGTGCACTGGGTGTGAAGCCTGCTTAAGACTCTTTCTCTCTCTCTCCCCCGCTTTCTCCCAAGCCCTCACATGGGTGCATGCTATAAATAAATAAATAAATAAATAAATAAAATACGCAGTTTTCTAGAAGACATACCGTAATGCCATTATCACGCCAATAAACATAGGTGTTTTTTTTTTTTTAATATTATCAAATATCCCAAGAGTCCATATGCTTGAATCAAGGTCCAGATAGAGTCCATACATTGTAATTGGTTGGTATAAATATTTAGTCTCTTTTAATCTGTAAGTTCATCCTTCTTTTTTTCTTTGTAATTTACTTGTTCAAGTGATTAAATAATTTTTTCTGCACTGTTTCTTTCAGTCTAGATTGAATTATCATGTTTGTCATTTCTGTACTTTCTATAAATTGGGAGCTAGAGTCCTGATCAGAATCCATAGGTGGAGTGCATAAGTCATTCAGGAGGCATTTAGTAACTGGATCATTAAGTTACCATCCCTTAATGATCATTACCTAGGTCTGTTATTCTATTAGAGGCTGCAGGATGGTGCTCTTTTAATTCTAGCATTTCCTTTTATTTATGAACTGGAAAATTTCTATAAGAAGAAACTTCCCTTTTATTAACTAGATGGTTACCCTGACATCCATTTTGATTAAGAAAGAAGCATCATCACCCCCCCCCCCCATCTGCCATTTTTCTCTTGGATCTGAGCATGGTTCATGAGTTAGAAGCCTATGTCAATGTAGTAGCCTAAGTCAAAAATGATTTAACAAGTGATGGAAACCTCTTTAATTTGACTGAATGACCATTTTCACGTGGGCATTTAACCAAATTATTGAAATTTGTAACCATTTGGTTAAACACTTGAAAATATAATCATGATAGACAGATTGCCTCAACAGATTTGGGTAAAACAAAGATGCAGGCCTGTAGTCAGGTGGCAGAAGGTATGTCTCTGGCAAAGCTAGGTCTGGGGATTGGCCATCTTCTCTGCTGTTCTCGGCCCAGGTCTTGTGGCCAGGGGTTGTGCTGCCATGTGGGTCTCAGTTCTGAACCTCAGCAACCAGGAATGAAAAAGCCAACTCCAGAGAGGCCCTGAAGACTGGGGGCCATCTTGCGTCTAGATGCGGAATGCTGTCAAAATGTTGGGATGTTGAGAATGGATAAGCACCCAAGAAATGACAGAGCCTCCCCAGGAATGCTGCCCGCTGTGAAGACTAACAGCTGGGCTGTCTCACCTGGAACGCTTTTTCATGCTTTGGCTTATAGTGTGAATGCGTTGAGGGTAGCAGGAGACATATTTATCAGAGTGCATTTTCCATACTCTGTTCCTTCCAGTTTTCACAGACAGAGCAAGTAGAACCATCTGCAGTGTCACTGCCAAGTATTTTGGGAGCTATTTACTGACTCACTTTTCTTTTTTTTAATCTCATTTTTATTATTTATTATCTTACGGGTTTTTTTTTGTAATTGGTCTCAAATTTTCCTTTTGAATGATGCTGTGTATAAAGTAAAATAATTCCTATGAATGGAATTTCTTAGGTCTAGTACAACATAAAGTTTTTTTTTTGTTTGTTTTTTTTTTAATGGCATTCAAAATCAAACAGTGCCAGATCTGTTTTTTCAGGAATTACTAGGATGTTTTCACTGGAACCCTAGGAAGTGGGATTCAGTTGAAGGAACATGTTTGATCCACACTGAGAAACAGCCATTTAGTTCTGCATACCTTTGGCCAAAATAGTGTGAACAATGAAAAGCCCCTGTGCATAGAGTGCCAGCAAAATCCCAGGTGTCCTTATATACCAGGAACTATTACGTAGAACACCTTTCATCTTCTTCTTGTGTCCTTGGTGCCTCAGGACTTAAACAAAGGATTATAGTTGATCAAGACCAGTTACATTAGGACCAGTGGTGGTGCTTGCCAGATGATTGTCTTTCTGGTTTAAGTTCCACCATAAATCCTTCCAAGTCTCAGTTGTGATTCCAAGTGTCATGCCAATACAGAGAATTAGCGATAGTTCATGTTACTTTAAGATGATTTAAGATACTCTTAGATGTGGCTTTCCAGAATCAAACTAACTTAGTAGGAGTCACTGCTATTTATTTTGTGGGAAAATAAATTTTATTTTTTTAGCCACATCTCTGGACTCCTCTAACATCCCCTATTGCAACCTTTTGATTCTCAAATGTCTTTCTTTGTGATGGTGCTTTCCCAGTTTCTTAATTTCCATAATATTGTCACTTAGTTCAAGATGAGAATGTGTCTATGCGGAAGCCTGGCATCCGTGTCGCTTCTAACACTCATGCATTCATTTTGTACTTGGGAGAAGTTCTTGTTCCCCTCCTTTCCACCAGGCAGGCTTTGCCTTGCCATGTGACCTTTGTCCAGGTGGCAGTGACATTTGCATGGAGAGGAGTGGTAGAGTTTGTGTTCACCTCATATAAGGAGGAAGGTTTGGGAGGGTCACCCAGCAAAGCAATAGGATGACGCTGGGAGCTCAATGAGACCTACCTGTGGATCAAGTGATCTGCCAGGCATGCACAGGAATTGTTTCCTAGTGTTCCTTTTGGCTGAATAGCTTGTGATTGGCAAGTATGTCCTTTGTCCAGGGCTCACCTTAATAGCTTTGTCATAGAAATGTGCACTAGCACGACCACAAGAAGGAGAGGGCCCTGTCGGTGTGGATTCAGCATTGGCCTTGCCTTCCCACAAATAAAAGGAAGAGCTGGATTCCCAAGCAAATCATAAACGTTTTACTCCTGGTGCCAATACATAGGTCTTCCAGGGCACATAACAAACAGTTGGGCAGGTGTACTAGCTGAATGACAAATAGTTTCCCAGGTGCTATTAATGCATTGGAAACTGGACTGACAGTTTTGCCCCTGTGTTTTTTTCTTTCATGTAGAACATTTTTTGTTCTACCCGGCCATACAGTGGCTGTAAAAGCACTACCACCACCACCACCAACGACAACTAATTTACATATTTGGTAGGGACTTTTATAAAGTATGTGTGTATCATTTCATTGTTCTTTGTAGTCAGCTCTGAGATGAGAAAATCGAGACGTAGGGAGATTACATGACTTTCCCAGGGTCAGGCTACTCATTGATGGTAGAGCTAGGTCTAGCACTCAGATCATTTATTGACTTATTCATCAAGTTGTTTATTATTACAATAGGAGACAAACAGAAAAAAAAATGCCACCACCCCTCCCTTAAAAACTTATGTGCTAACAGGCTAGGACATAAAATAATATAAATGTGTAAAGTATATGGTACAGAATGTCAGATTGTGGTAAGTGCTATTGATTCATATAAAGCAAGGGAAGAGAATAGGAAGTGCCAGATTGGGATTGGGGTGGGGGCTTGCAATTTAAAATGATGATCAAGGAAGCCATCAGTGAAGTAATATTTAAGCAAAGATCTAAAAGAAATGAAGGAGGTTGTCATGCAGAGATCTGTGGAAACTCTATTCTAGGCAGAAGGAGTAAAGTGCAAAGGCCCTGTGGCAGGAGTGTGGCTGACACAAGCCCATATGCTGTAGGGGAATCAGGAAGCGGGGAGTAGTAGTAGCTGAGGCCAGAGTTTAAGAGGGAGTTAAATCACGAAGGGCCTTGTGGTAACTGTGGGGACTTCGACTTTTATTTTGTATGCTATGGGAAGCCTTTAGAGGATTTTGGGCCAATAAGTGACATAATACGACTCGTTTCATTAAAGCAGTCACTTTGCTTCTCTCTTGAAGATGGACTGTTCAAGATGCTGAGAAAAGAAGCAGGATACCACGGAGGAGGCCGTTGCCTCTTGGTCTAGTACTTTCGGCTAGAAGACACACTGCTTTGAATTGATAATAATAATGACAGGCTTTATACCTTTGTGTATCTTTCTCAAATGCTGTATCTTCATAGTTTTACAATATTTTCTGTCCCTGGGTATTAAGAATTTAAATGGCCCTTTTAAATGACACATTAGTTGAGAACAGATATAAATTCTTTGTACAGAGAACAATTGAACCTTAAACAACATGGATTTGAACTTCATGGGTCTACTTATATGTGGATTTTTTTCCCAATAAGTTCCTTGGAAAGTTTTTTTTTGAGATTTGCAAAGATTTGAAAAGAACCTACAGATGAACCACTCAGCCTGGAAATATTTTAAAAAATTAAGGAAAATGTATGTCATGAATGCATAAAATATATGTAGATACTAGTCTGTTTTTATCATTTACTAGTACAAACTATAGACAAGTCTATGTTAAAAAGTTAAAATTTATCAAAACTTGCATACAAAAATACTCACAGACCATATATGGTGCTATTTGCAGTCGAGAGAAATTTAAACAGATGTAAAGATGCAATGTTAAATCATAATTGCAAAAAATTGACTATAGTAACACTATACTACTGTAATAATTTTGTAGCAACCTCCTCTTGCTAGTATGGTGAGTTCAAGTGTTGGGAGTAACCACTTAAAATGCCACGTGATGCTAATCATCTCTGCATGAACAGTTCATGTCTCTTTAAAATTGCATATTCCAGTTAAAAGTGATCTCTTACAGTTCTTGCTTTTTTTTTTTTTTTTTTTTTTTTTTTTTTTTTTTTTTTTTTTTTTTTTTTTTTTTTTTTTTTTTTTTTTTTTTTTTTTTTTTTTGAGAGAGAGAGAAAGAAAGATTGAATGAGCAAGGGGAAGGACAGATGGAGAGGGAGAGAGAATCCCAAGCAGGCTCCATGCCTAGCATGGAGGCCTACCTGGGGCTCGATCCCAACCCTGAGATCATGACCTGAGGTGAAATCAAGAGTCAGATCCTTAACGAGTGAAGCCACCCAGATGCCCCGATTCTTGAGTATTTTTCATCGAAACAGTGCAATACCACGAACCTTGAATAGCGCCATGAGACTCATATGAAGTGCCACTAGTGATGCTAGAAGTGCTCCCAAGAGGCAGAGAAAAGTGATAACATTACAAGGAAAAGTTAAATTGCTTCATATGTACCATAAATTGAGGTCTACGGCCATGGTTGTCCACCAATTTCAAGATGAATGAATGCAGCGTAAGGCCAGGTGTGGAAAAAAAAAAAAAAAGGAAATTCATGAAGCCATCACTGCAGCTATGCCAGTGAGTGCAAAAACCTTGCACTTTTTGCAAAATACCTTTTTATGTCATATTGAAAATGCAGCTTTTATGTGGCTATAGGATTGCTGTAAGAAAGGTCTACCTATAGATTCTCATATGATTCAAGTAAAAGCAAAGTCATTATATGACAACTTTAAGCAAAAGGAAGGTAAAGGATCTTAAGCTGGAGAAATTAATGCCAGCAAAGGGTGGTTTGATAATTTTAGAATGAGATTTGGCTTAAAAAATGTCAAGATAACAGGAGAAGCAGTTTCTGCTGACCAAGAGGCAACAGACAAGCTCCCAGATGCTGTTAAGAAAATCATCGTGAAGAAGTGTATCTGCTTGAATAGGTTTTTAATGCAGACAAAAGTGCCCCATCCCTGGGGGAGAAAAAATCCACAAAGGACATTTATTAGTTAGGAAAAAAAGCAAGTGCCAGGACTTAAGGCGGGCAGAGATTCTAGTGCTTTGTAGAAATATAGTCAGTTTTATGATTAGGACTGCCCTTGTCTATAAAGCTGCTAACCCCCACGTCCTGAAGAGAAAGGTAAACAAGAGCTGACAGTCTTTTGATTATACAGCCAGAAGGCCTGGAGAATGAGAATCCTTTTTCTGGATTGGTCCCATTGATGCTTTGCCCCTGAAGTCGGGAAGTACTTGCCTATAAGGGACTGCCTTATAGAGTTCTTTTGATACTGGAAATGCTCCTGGCCATGAAGAGCCCCATAAGTTCAGCACCGAAGGTATTGAAGTGGTCTATTTACCCCCCAAAACAATGTCTCTAATTCAGTCATCATCACTTAAGTATTCATCATGTAGAACATTTTTGAAAGACTTGAATGGAAATGGATAACCTAGCTTTACATAGGCCTAAGGTAAGTGATACTTACTATAAAATTAGTGTGTTAGCTTTCTTATTGTTTTATAACTGTGCTTTCAAAGACTTACATTGCCATATAGTATGCCTCTCTCTCTCTCAAAATTGGAGAAACTGCATATCAGCCTATCAGCACAGGTAGGTGGTTTTTTTTTAAAGGTAACAATGTTTTCAATATTGTATTATTAATGTGGCTGTAATATTGTATGCCATATTACAAGTTTTATAATAATTCACTCATTAGTGTGAAGGCTAGGCTACCATGAAACAACCATATCAATTATACTAGGCAACCATAAAGCAATCATACTGCTGCTTCTTTGTTTTCAGTGCATGAATTGCTACACCTGTAAATAAACACACATTTCTTTTTCACATTATCTTTTCCTTTTTGATGTCTAGTGTTAATAATATGTATAACATCTAGTGTTTTGTATCATGTAAGACAATATTGATGTAGGTACTCACAGACGATTCATTTTATAAACAGA
>PITA01016490.1:0-11982 GCA_004023965.1 Spilogale gracilis
ACAAGTGTTGGAGAGGCTGCGGAGAAAGGGGAACCCTCTTACACTGTTGGTGGGAATGTAAACTGGTGCAGCCGCTTTGGAAAACAGTGTGGAGATTCCTTAAAAAATTAAAGATAGAGCTACCCTATGACCCTGCAATTGTACTACTGGGCATTTACCCCAAAGATACAGATGTAGTGAAAAGAAGGGCCATATGTACACCAATGTTCATCGCAGCAATGGCCACAATCGCCAAACTGTGGAAAGAGCCAAGGTGCCCATCAACAGATGAATGGATAAAGAAGATATGGTCCCTATATACAATGGAATACTATGCCTCCGTCAGAAAGGACGAATATCCAACTTTTGTAGCAACATGGACTGGACTGGAAGAGATTATGCTGAGTGAAATAAGCCAAGAAGAGAAAGTCAAGTATCATGGTTTCACTTACTTGCGGTGCATGAGGGGTAACCTGGAGGACAGTGGGAGAAGGAAAGTAAAGGGGAACTAGGGTAATCCAGGGAAAGAAACGAAACAATAGAGACTTTGGATACAGAAACAAACTGAGGGACTTGGAGGGAGGGGGTGGAGGGATGGGAGAGCCTGGTGGTGGGTACTGGGGACACCTAAAGCGTGGAGCACTGGGTGTGGGGAATGGGAATGAATCTTGGAACACTGGAAAAAAAATTTAAGTAACAATAAAAAAAAATTAAAAAAAAAAGAATCATAAAAAAAAAAAGAACCATTGCTGTGATCCATGTACAGAAATCTTTAAGTATGTTGTCATCTTGTCTTGAGGGTCAAGGGCTGGGTTTAGGCAAGGTGACAGTGGTTGGATTTAGAAATTTGTAACACTATTGAGCAGAAGTATAGTGTTTCCCTCCCTTGCCTGCCGGTTATGGATCACAAGTACCTAACAGTGTCTGTTGGCTCTTCGACTGGGCAGGCCCAGGACACACCGGGCTTCGGCCTTCTGACTTGATCTCTGATTTTCTTCTCCGCAGTACACTCTTCTCAGTACAGTGCACATTTGAAGTTCAGAATGCAAAAAAGCAGCCATAGAACCTCTGGTGCTAACGTTAGTTAGGTAAATTATTACTCATTATTCATGGTTTGCCATGAATTAGCACAGATTGTATGTGTGATTTTGTCTTGTCCTCTTTTAATTCTTCCTTAGGTCAGTGCCAGAGATGTTCTCTCATTCTCCTTGGCTCCTGAGGAGTCCTATTGAATCTGGGTTACGTGGCATTGTGCCTCAGATCCAAATCAGAATGCCACGACAGTCAACTGACTGTGAAGGAAATGTCCCCTGGGCCTTCATTGAGTAAATCATGACCAGACAGTACTTTTGTTTCGATCCTTCTAAGTGAAGTCAAAACTATTTTTTTCTTCTCCATTGTTTATTTCCTTCTCTCCAGACTTCATATTTTCTGTCTCTTGGGGAAGACAGCCTTTCCACTTTTCTCAAATTGTTCTGAAAGAAGCTCCACTGGGATCCAGTATCTCTGTCCTGGTCGCTTGTCCCATTGGGGACAATTTATGTCCTTGTCTAGTGCATGCATATTGTCTCCTCGGCTCTAATAATACTGTCCAAAGTCCCGGCATATAAAGATTTTCATCCATTCAATGAGTAATGTAAAAGTTAAGGGAAGATGCAGCCTCGAAGTCAACCTGGGTTCAGCCTGGGCTCTAACTTTCCCCAGTGGGGTGACTGGGTTGTCGCTGTTGTCTCCCTCTGTTGTGTAAGTAGGTTGTGGTGAGGATTTCTTGAGGGTATATGGGTAAATCACATATCACAGTCCTGGAAGAGAGCAGATAATATCAGCTGCTGGAAGACTTACCTTCGGCCATTCTTATGTTAGATGATGAGGATGCAAGGATGCTTTCCACTCAATGAATTGACAGTTCAGTGGCAGGAAACAGGCATAGAAGTAGTAGTTAACTGTCCTTCAATATCAATTTTTAGGTTTCTGGGAGGGTAGTTTATCAATATAGAAATTTTCAAATTATGTAATTTATTGAAATAACTCATTTTTAAACTTTTTTCAACCCACAATTGTAATTATGCATTTATTGAATGGAGCGATTGGCTTTGACGGGTTCTTATGATTTATTTAAATTTCCTGACATACTTAAAGTAAAAATTTAATAAATTATATTTTCTGTTAAGTTCTGCACCATAAGTTTTGCAATATACAAAACCTTCCTGTGTTCTTGAACAAATCTAGTAAAGCTAATAAATTAATTATATAGGGGTGCCTAGGTGGCTCAATCAGCTCAGGTCCTGATCCTGGAGTCCCAGGATTGAGCCCTGCTTCCGGCTCCCTGCTCAGTGGGAGGCCTGCTTCTCCCTCTCTCACTCCCCCTTCTTGTGTTCCCTCTCTCGCTGTGTTTCTCTCTGTCAAATAAATAAATAAAATCTAAAAAAATTTAATTATATAAATACTAATATTAAAGTCTGGTAATCATGACACTATTTGCAAACTTTGCAAAATTACCTTTCAGCTTTAAAAGCCAATAAATAAATAAAATACACACTTGAGACTGGAATCGTAAGATGAATCTGTTAGACTCTAAAGTGCTTAATTCTTAAATATTACAAATACTTTCAGTAAGAAATACGCAGAGGCTAGTCTAAATTTGACATGCAATATTAATCAAGGCCTGAATTACTTCATTCTGTATATTTAGTTTTAAGTCTTTCAGAAGTAGAAGACCCTTACCGACCAAGGAGGCAGTTGTCCCATCCCAAGCTTTTTGGAATTACCTTCTCAGTGCGTGGAGATTATGAGTGACCAGAGATAGGGCCTTGGGGACAAGATCTGGGACGCTCATATCCAGGGTAATTCTTTTCATGGTAAAGAGCGATGAGCTGAGTGTTCATTCATAGGGCCTTTTTTGGGTTGAGATTTCCAAGTTGTGCTCTCCTGGGGGGACACTTACAGCCTGTGTTCTTCTGGATTCAAGTTGCACAGGACCTGATCATCACAGCTGAGAGCAGCCTGTAAGACTGCAAACCCACCCCATTTGTCATTGCATTGTCATTTGTAATTTGCATACATTTATCATTACACCTCTATAATCCAACAAACCTATTTACTTTCTGATGCTACTCTAAGTTCCTTTCATGTTCTTCCTGGCCTTCCTGTATCTCTCCCTCAGCTTTGCTTGGTCCTAAGGTCACCTCGCATACTTTTTCCTAAAGACAAATATGAATTCTGTAATGGAAGCTTATATAGAGATATGCAGAGGTCTCAGAGTATTGAAGGAGAATCATTTCTGAAAGAGTTGGGAAAATTTCACAGATAATGGATTTTAAAACTGTCTTAAGGATAACCTGAAGAAACATGAGTGTATGTATGGGTTTTTGCTTGTGTGCTTAGGTGAGGAGGAAGCAGTCCCTTGGCATGAAGAGAACAGCGTGAGCAAATGCACTGGAGCAGAGAGAGTAGGTGGTTCTCTGTGGGAGGTAGAGTCTACATGTTGGGAGAGGGAGGAGTGGGGAGTTTGACCCTTTTAGCAGGTAAGTTCTATACAGACTTGGGGTCCCAAGGTGAACATCAACACATCTCAGCTGGAAATTTGGACAGATCACCTAACCTCTCTCAACCTCAGAATTGTCTGTAATATGGAGATGATAATGGTAATACCTACAAATATCTAAATCTTAGGATTGTGGTGAGGAATTAAGTGAGATGATGCATGTAAAATGCTGAGTCTGGCACATGGTAAGCATTCAGTAAACATTAACTATAATCACTTAAGTTGGGAATACCATGACTGTCTTAGTCCATGCATTGGTTTCCCGACTTGATAATGGCTGCCTTTCCGAAGGGAGGGAATAATCCCTGTTTTCCAGATAATGGAAACAGGGTTTAGAGAAGGTTGACACAGTAGTAAGTAGTTGAGCTGGTTTTCTAACCTGAATCTATCTGGTTATAGGATGGGATCCTTGTTCCAGGAAGGGTTTTAGGATGCTCAGGAGAAAGACACAGATAGATTTAGATTTACATTCTAGAATGTTACGAAGTGAGTGGGAGCTGTAGGGAATGGCAGGCATATTTGAAGAAATCTCTCTGGTAAAGGGAAGACCTAAGAGAGACTGAGTAAGAGCAGGGAAGAAGTTTCAAAGGTGTCAAATAAAAAGCAAATTCAGACTTAGGTAGAGGTTTTAATTGAAAAGATTACTACAAGGGAGGAAAAAGACCATTGCAATCAAAGAGAGAGACCAGAGCTAAGTCTGAGCTCAATGCTGCTAAAGCAGATCACGGGATGATTCCTAAAGGTTGAGGGTGAGCTGGAGAAGTCCTGGCGGACAGTAGGTCATCTGGATTCCATGAGACACAGGATGAAAGGGGGTCAAAGGTCATTTGTGATTGTTCCCCGGCTTTATCCAAAGGGAGAATAAACCGTTCTAAACTGATGGGAGGTGTTTCTACAGATTGGAGCGAGGTCCCCAAGTTATGCTCCTACCCTCTACAGAGACTGGACATAGGTGTGCTATGTCCTTGATGATTGCATTTCAAAGGGATGGCCCTTGAGGAACACATTCGCAGGTTGTGAAATTGACAGAAGGCTTTAAAAATATTTGCATACATCTCAAAGGGGCAGAGAAAGACTTCACACACATTTTCTAAAGAAAATACTTTAAGGGAGGTCAGGGGCCTACAGTCAGGGAGAAGCCTGTCCAAAGCTTAGTTGGGCAGAGGGAGTGATAAGGCCCTCTTGATCAGGGGCTCCATAGACACAATCACCTTGATGTCCTGGGATGATGTCTGCGTAGACTGTGGTGTCTGGTTCTGGAGGAAGTGGACGAGGTAGGAGGTGGACCACAGATGGAGGATCGGCTCTGACACCAGACAGTGTGGGCTGATAGTAATAGTAGTATGATAGCGTATATTAAAAGCTTTTCCCAGTGTATCCAAAAATGCAATGTCAATTTCTGTCTCTCAACTTTTCTTTAAAACCAGCTGGGTGTCTGGGTGACTCAGTCGGTTAAGCGTCTGCCTTTGGTTCATGTCATGATCTCAAGGTCCTAGGATGGAGCCCCACATCGTGTCCTTTGCTGGATGAGGAGTCTGCCTCTCCCTGTCCCTCCATCGCTCTTGCTGCTTGTCTTTAAAAAAATAAAATCTCAGTGCTAGAATATAACCACATGAGACCAGGACTTTTTATTTTTATTTTATTTTTTATAAATAAAAAAACTATTTTATTATTATAACAGTCTATTCACTGTTATGTGCCCAACACCTAAAACAGTGCTAGAGGGGCGCCTGGGTGGCTCAGTTGGTTAAGTGACTGCCTTCGGCTCAGGTCATAATCCTGGAGACCCGGGATCGAGTCCCACATCGGGCTCCCTGCTCCGTGGGGAGTCTGCTTCTCCCTTTCTCACTTCCCCTGCTTGTGTTCCCTCTCTGGCTGTGTTTCTCTCTGTCAAATAAATAAAATCTTTATAAATAAATAAATAAATAAATAAATAAATGAATAAATAAATAAATAAAACAGTGCTAGAGATCTAGCAAATACTCAACAAGTATTTGCTGAACGAATGGGGTGGGGAGATTCTCACCTTATTCTTAGGTGAAAACTCCATCTGTTCGCAAATTGTTCTGGTCTTGGTGACGTAATAATAATTTTAATTTTGTAATAAAATCTCAAGGCTCAATTTCATCATGAGGATGCCTAGTCTCAGGTAATAATTAAAATCTTAGCTTGGTGGGCATCTAGGTGGCTCAGTCAGTTAGGCATCTGCCTTTGGCTCAGGTCATGATCCCAGGGTCTTAGGATTGAGTCCCGCATCGGGGTCCCTGCTCAGTAAGGAGTCTGCTTCTCCCTCTCCCTCTGCCCCTTCTCCCTGCTTGTGCTCTCTCACACAAATAAATAAATAAAAATTAAAAAACCCTAGGTTTGGGGCACCTGGGTGGCTCAGTTGGTTGGGCGACTGCCTTCGGCTCAGGTCATGATCCTGGAGACCCAGGATAGAGCCCCACATCGGGCTTCCTGCTCGGCGGGGGGCCTGCTTCTCCCTCTCTCACTCCCCTTGCTGTATTCCCTCTCTCACTGTGCTTCTCTCTGTCAAATAAATAAATAAAATCTTAAAAAAAAAACCTCTAGGTTATGGGGCGCCTGGGTGGCCTAGTCATCATTAGGTATCAGCTTTTGGCTCAGGTCACGATTCCGGAGTCCCAGGATTGAGCCCCGCATCCGGCTCCCTGGTCAGCGGGAAGCCTGCTTCTCCCTCTCTCACTCCCCCTGCTTGTGTTCCCTCTTTAGCTGCGTTTCTCTCTGTCAAATAAATAAATAAAATCTTTTTTAGGGAGGGAAACGAAACAACAGAGACTTTGGACACAGAAACAAACTGAGGGACTTGGAGGGAGGGGGGTGGAGGGCTTGGTGGTGGGTACTGGGGACACCTAAAGCGTGGAGCACTGGGTGTGGGGAATGGGGAATGAATCTTGGAACACTGGAAAAAAAATTTTTAGTAACAATAAAAAAAAATAAAAAAAAATTAAAAAATAAAAAACCCTAGGTTGGTAACCTAAATCTCTGCTCTTCAACTGGGGTCCAGAAAGATGGTGTGGTTGGCCTTCACTCATCTTCATCCTCACATAGCCAGCAGAGGTTTTCTTTCTTCCAGGACTGGGCAAGGACGAGGGAGTATGGGGAAAGGCATGGTCTTATGGGACAAGGGTCTTCACTGGCAGGTAGATTTGTGGACCTTCTCAGCGACAGATGTTTAAAGCTGAATGCTAGGGGGTGCTTTCATGCAAGTGATGATGGTTTGCGATGGTAATTGAAGCTATGGAAGCAGATGCTGCAGAAGATTAAGTAGCACATAATTCAAGCATCACCTGTTCACACCTTAACAGAAATTAAGTGGCTACAGCTCACTGATAAGGACCTGAATAGCTGAATAAGGATGAATAATTTATGGACTGATCTGTGTGTGGAGTGGGGTGTCGGATGGAAGCAGTACTAAGAAATGTGAATTCAGGAATTGTGAGGGAATGTAGATATTATCAGGTCTAATCTGCATATGTCCTAACTGAAGAAACCGAATAAAAACGGAGATGACAGCTCTCTAGGATCTGGGTGAGCAAATACTTCTGGGGCCAGGCAGTCCATAAATAGGATGACAGGAAATGGAAGTGTAGGGGAAAATGTGTACTTCCTTGGAAAACAGAGCATCATCTGGAGTCTAGACTGCAGAAGAGAACTCACCCGGCCCGGCTATCTGGTTCAGATTCTGTGGGGGCTGTTTCACAACTCTGTAAGCTGGAAGTAACTGCCAGCAATGCAAAAATATTCCTGTCCAGAGACACGTGAATTCTGTCCCGCAGGGGTTTGGCGGACGTCCCTCCCTAATTTTGCCTCCGAAGGTACCCTTATTTCAATATTCCCGATTTTGGATCTTCTTTGAACTGGATGTAACATCTCACCACATGAATTAAATACAGTCATCAACACGTGTTCACTTTTGTATCTTATGAGAGTTGTGATTGGTCCCTTTGTTTCAAAATTATCCTTTAACTCAAGGGACTCGGGCTAAGTGGGGCGGTACCCACTTGCTTTCTCCAGATGATTATTTCCAGATGGGGATGTTGGTCAGTGTTACCAGCTCTCCACAGATTTTCAAGGGAAGCTGAAAATCCAATTTTTATACATGTATAAAATCTCTTTATTTTTAACTATTGATGACTAATATTTTTATAAAAACAACAAAAAAAATCCATGTGTGCCCCCCAAATCTCAGTGGCCCAATCTGACCCAATATGGCCACTGTATTGGGTCAGGACAGCAGGGGAAACCTAGATCGAAGGAGTACCATGCGCTGACCTGAAGTGGACCCTGGGCTCCCTCATGTCTTTGCTTGCCCCACCGCCAGCCTGGGAAGCAGATCCCGCTCCCAGTTACAGGGCAGTAGCCAGTGCAGACACGGCTTTTCTGCCCAGCGCTGTTTTCCCTATAACCAGGAATGATGGGTCAGTTGGGGAGGAAAGGAAAGGTGGTCATGCTTTATGATTTTGCTGGGGCTGGTATAAGCCTGGCCTGTGAGATCATCAGGTTCACAAGATATGTCAGTAGAGAGATCCTTCAACAAAATGGGCAGGGTGGGTTTTCAGAGAAGCTTTCATAATCCACCACCTTCTCCAAATGATTTGTTTCAGTGCCAACTGAAGAAATATGTCTAAGTTCTTTAAACCTAATACCTAGATTCTTTCTCAAGGACAGTACTAATCAGATGGTTGTAAATCAAAATGGAAACAACAGCATGGATGAATTTTTAGGAAAGCTGGAAGGATCATAGGATGGATGAAAAGCAATGCTTCTTCACTATTGAGTTTCCTTAATTAGTTTCATGACAAGAGTGCATAAAGCATTCATTCATTTATCTAAAAAATTACTGACCTCCTACTAAACATGTCTAGCACTATACCAAAGTCTACTTGGCATATCCCATACATCTAAGACTGCCTCTGCCTTTAGTCATTTCACTTACCCCAGTAAACGTGGCAGGCAAGACCCCAAATTAGGCTCATAACCACTCTGAGAAGAAAGTATTATCTCTATTTTACAGAAAAGGGTAAGCAAGGTAGATTCACCTAAAGAGGCACAACTGATATCATAAAACAAATGCAATAATATCATAAAACATAATATGATTCTAAATCCAGAGCTCTGTAATCTTTGATTATATCATTTCTGTGGGGCTCATAATCAGACATTTTGAAATAAAAACAAAAAAGCAGAATATATAAACAGCTGGCCATTGATAAAAATAAAACAGACCTTTTAATGACCCTGGTTCAGTTGTTTTCATAGGGTATCACAGTTTTCTGTTCAAGCCAATTCAGCAGAACACTCTTGATATTTCAGACATTGTGCTAGGTGCTGGGGAGTCAAAGACCAGAAACTGACACTACTCTGAAGGGGATCCTCTTGCTATTTTTGTTGTTGCTGTTTTGTTTTTGTTTTGTTTCATTTTACCACCTCTTCTCTTAAGAGAATTTCCCCCTATTTGGTCTTTTCTTCTCTGTATCCTTTCCAAATTTCATCATTGTCAGTGTTTATTTCTTAACATAGAAGCTTGAATTTTTATTCCCTTGCTTAAAATTGATAGATGGGGAGGTCAATCCTAGTTTGACAGGGATAGGGCTGTTCTTTTTAGGTGGACATTGATGTGATTGTGAAGAATCAGACAGGAAGTGGTTTAAAGTTCATTACTGGCATTTTGGCTAACATCAGGACAAGAAGGTATAGATTTGGGAGCTATCAGGACTGAGGGAAAGCCAAGGGGGAGAAAAGAACCATTGAAACCAGACAGAATCAGGAGACATGATGAGGATGCTGGAAGCCTAATCTAGAGAGAAATTTGCTGAGCACTGGGGGCTCGGCATGGCCATCTTTAGTCTTTTCTGAGGAAACCACTTGGTTCCCTTGCTCTTAGTGAAAATGACAAAATTTATATTGAAGCTAGGTCCTCTGCATTAAAACTCCAGAAGCCAAGTTGAGGTGTAAGTTGTCCCATTCCCAGGAAATCCATTCCAGAAATGCAGGGAATTTGCCATGATGTGAATCTTCAAATCACATGTGCCCAGTTTGGAGATGAGAGTTCATTATGGTGGGACATAGGCTGCTATCTCAGAGATGGCCTCAGCATTATAAGTAATTCTGCAAAGAACGTTCTTAGACATATGGCCCATATTTTTGATGGTCTTGTCAGGAAGTGGAATTCCTGGGCTGAAGGAAGTGAACATCTTCTTGATAACCATTGAGAACACGTGATTAACTGCTATATTATCATATACCAAATTCTGTCACTAATGGGATCTGTTTTGGAGCTCCACTGTTTCATCAGTATACCATATTCTGTGCCAAATTGGATTCTGTTTTAATTATCGCAGCTCTATGGTGCTCTTAATATCTAATGAAGTGCACCTGAAGTTCACCTTGGTACTTGATGGATCAAGACCTTGGATAGAATGAGGAATTGGGTTTAGAAAAGAATAACTCAGGTCTTTTGAAACCCCAGCCAAAGAGTTGGTGCTCCCAGGGCAATCTCAAATATATGATCTATACTCTCTCCCAGTCTAGCTACTGAAATTTGAAATGGGCAAGTAGGAGGTGTTAGTAGGACTAAACCTCAATCTCTGGCAATGTTGAGGCCTGAGAACCACTCTCCTGAAGGCAAGGAGTAAAGGGCAGAGCTGCCTCAGGGCCCACTTAGGGGTCCGTCGAAAGAATCAGTTGGGGACATGGCTATTAGATGCTGCTATCCACCAGGAGGAGACTGGAGGAGAGAGGGTGCTAGACACCCAGCCTCTTCACTGCTTCCCAGAGTGACAGGGTGGAGACCCTGCAGAGGGGACCAAATAATTAAGTGCTGACTGTTTTGTGTGGTTGTTGTTATTATACTAGAGGCAAATGGAAACTATGTGGACAGTGGCTTGTGGAAGTGTCTTGGCCAGAGAAACTTCTAGTGCTGGGTTAATCTTAACTTAGAAACCCAGGCAGGATACTGATTCCTTTGGCCAAAGTATTAGTACTTTACCAAAGGTCCTTTCCTCTGACCAGCTCCCAAGAAACAGAGCTTCTATACAGACAACTCTTTTTTTTTTTTTTTTTTTTTAAAGATTTTATTTATTTGACAGCGAGAAACACAGCGAGAGAGGGAACACAAGCAGGGGGAGTGAGAGAGGGAGAAGCAGGCTTCCCGTCGAGCAGGGAGCCCGATGTGGGACTCGATCCTGGGTCTCCGGGATCATGACCTGAGCCGAAGGCAGTTGCCTAACCAACTGAGCCACCCAGGCGTTCCTAGACAACTCTTCTACACTCTGCCTACTACTATGTACTCAGTTCCTACCTTGGAGGCTTTGGAGGCCTGCTGTAAAGCCAAAATAGTTTTTGGAAAGTATTTCACCTATGGAAGTCTTGACAGTTTTAAGCATAAATTCATGTGCTGCCCTTACAACTAACTAATTCTGATGACAGATGTATGTTTCCTGGTGGATGGAATTAGGGAGAGCTGTGACACTGACCTTTAACAAGTATTTTGGTCATCACATGAAGTTTTGGAATTCACAACTATAAACCCCATAGTGCATCCTTAGCCATGCTGACTTATGACAATATGTGGTCACTACTAGAGCAGGTGACATAAGAAACTGGAAGAACTATTGTTTAGTCCCGAAGGTGTGAATAAGTATTTGTGTCCTTTGGCCATGTTAGGTGATCATCAGCTCCAATCCAATAGATTGGAGTGTATGCAGTTTTTGACAGGTTAGACTACAGAGCCAAAAATGTGAACATTGTAGAGAATCTTGTGTTTTATGTAAAAACACTCCCAAGGAGTAGAGAATACTGTGGCCTTGTAATATCTAAAAGTGCTCCTCTAAAGACATCAATTAATGTACCTATGTTATACCTTTTAAACTTCCTCTGGATTACAGTTGGTAGTGGGCATCAAAGATGACAATGTTGACATAGGAGTGCTAATTTTAATAATGGTGATAACTGGGTGCACACCGGGTACTAGCAAGGAACAAAGTGTTCATCCTGGGGATTTAAATCTAAGTTAGAAAAGGCATTACAACTCAGACATAAAACAAAATTAAATGAGGAGATCATAACACAGTCCCTTTCCACTTGGTATTACTTTCCCTGGTTTGGATTTGTCTTCTAGGTCCCTTGAGCATACTTCTTGGTATCTTTGGACAATATCTCATGTACTGTGGGTATTCAATAATGCTTATCACAAGAATAAAAAATGGATGATTTGCTTAGATAAGTTGCTTTTCCTTAGGGAGGTGGCATGGGTGTTAGAGATATGACAAATCAATATTTGAGGGGAAATGATTAGAAAATCATTTCATTGCAAAACAATTTTGGAAGTTTTAACTATGTATCCTCTTGGCTTTAGCACAGGTGTTCATTTTCACTGTTGTCTATCTTCAGATATTACCAGTGCTGCTACAGCAAATGTTTCATGACTAGACACCTGC
>PITA01016490.1:12082-27442 GCA_004023965.1 Spilogale gracilis
GTTTCATTTCTGTCCCCAAATTACCCTACTTCCTATTTCCTTTCCTTCTCTTACTGTCCTCTATATTACCCCTTCTGCACCGCAAGTAACTGAAACCATGTGATACTTGACTTTCTCTACTTGGCTTATTTCACTCAGCATAATCTCTTCTAATCCAGTCCATGTTGCTACAAAAGTTGGATATTCATCCTTTCTGATGGAGGTGTAGTATTCCATTGTATATATGTACCATATCTTCTTTATCTATTCATCTGTTGAAGGGCCCCTTGGTTATTTCCATAGTTTGGCGATTGTGGCCATTGCTGCTATGAACATTGGGGTACATATGGCCCTTCTTTTCACTACATCTGTATCTTTGGGGTAAATACACAGTAGCGCAGTTGCAGGGTTATTTGTTAGCTCTATTTTTAAATTTTAAAGGAATCTCCACACTGTTTTCCAAAGTGGCTGTACCAACTTGCATTCCCACCAACAGTGTAAGAGAGTTCCCCTTTCTCTGCAGCCTCTCCAACACTTGTTGTTTCCTGTCTTGTTAATTTTGGCCATTCTGACTGATGTAAGGTGGTATCTCAGTGTGGTTTTGATTTGAATTTCCCTGATAGCTAGTGATAAACATTTTTTCATGTGTCTGTTAGCCATTTGTATATCTTCTAGGGAGAAGTGCCTCTTCATGTCTCTTGCCCATTTTTTAATGTGTTCATCTTCTTTTTGGATGTTGAGTTTGAGTAGTTCTTTATAGATTTTGGATACCAGCCCTTTGTCTGTAGTGTCATTTGAAAATATCTTCTCCCATTCTGTGGGCTGCCTCTTTGTTTTGTTGACTGTTTCCTTTGCTGTACAGCTTTTTATTTTGATGAAGTCCCAAAAGTTCATTTTCGCTTTTGTCTCCTTTGCCCTTGGAGACATGTCTTGAAAGAAGTTGTGGCCGATGCCAAAGAGGTTACTGCCTATGTTCTCTTCCAGGATTTTGATGGATTCCTGCCTCACATTGAGGTCTTTCATCCATTTCGAGTTTGCCTTTGTGTGTGGTGTAAGAGAATGGTCTAGTTTCATTCTTCTACACGTAGCTGTCCAATTTTCCCAGCACCATTTATTGAAGAGACTAGACACCTGCCTTATAGAGAACTGGCCTCTAACTGACAACACAAATGATCACTACATAAAAAAACCAGCTGTTGCCTATTTTTAAATTTTGATACTGGCACTGTAAAGGGCAGGGCTGAAGGATTTGAAAGGCCAGGAAAGAGAAGGCAATCAACAGTAGAGGATATTTTTGATGGTACCTAATGAAGAACAATTGGAGTGATGGAGATGGAATAAACTATCAGCAAAATGACATTTTTTTCCTTCATAGGTCCCCGCGGTGGAAGAAGCCAACCGTAAGACTCAGACACAAATATACAAACTCCTAGGGACCAAAGTATGTTTTCTTATGACTTATAAAAGATATTGGGCATTGATGCTCAATAAGAATAAAACTGATTATCATATTCTGCACATGAAACTATTGATACATATGTGGTAGCTATTCCCAGTTTATAGTTGTGTAAAATTAAAGTCATGGGATGAGTCAGTTTCTGAAAGTCATAGCAAGGATAGGATCCTAGAACAGATTCCTCCTAATTCTAAGCTTCACTTTCTTCTCTTTCCCTCTCCCTTCTCTGTCCTTAAAACTTGACTAGTGAATTAGAGTACATTCTGTTGTTTTCACTGTAATAACCACATGATATTATGTGATAGTGAAATTGACAGCAGAAACATTCTTTAAATTATGACAGTTATTCAAATCTGAGGAACTGTGAACTGGGTTTTTGTTTTCATGAGATGAGAGTAGGAAGTTCTGTTGTCTGTCAAAGATAGAGACAGATTTTCCTCACTTCAATTTTTTTTTTTTTTAAGGAAAAGTAATGTATAACATAATCTCCTTGATGTCAGGAACTTTGTGTTATTTTCTGAGGAATCCCTGACACCTATATTGAGTACATCAGAACTCAGGAAGTCTTTGTTGAATTAAAAGCAGAGGGAAAAAAAGGAGCAACGCATTTTCTTTAAGAAAAATTTTGGAGGGGTGCCTGGGTGACTTAGTCAGTTGAGCATTCAACTCTTGGTTTCTGCTTGGGTCATAATCTCATGGGTCATGATCTTATGGGTCATGGGATGGAGGCTTGCATCAGGCTCCACACTCAGCAGGGAGTCTGTCTGAAGATTCTCTCCTTCTGCCTATCCTCCTACTAATGCTTGTGTGCTCTCTCTCTCTCTGTCTCTCTCTCTCAAATAAATAAATAAATAAATAGATAGATAGATAGATAGATAAAATATTTTTAAAAAGAGAAAAAAAGAAAAAAATTGGATACTCATTAGTTCACTGGTTTGCTTTATTTATTAATTCTGTTTATTCAGTATTTATTTAAACACTACTATGTCCACTTCTACGCTAGGATATGTAAATCAGAGATGAAGAAGACATTTTCTTTGTCTTTAAGGAAGAAAAGCCTCATTGAGAAGACAGGTATGTAAACAGATAAATTAAAACAGCCACGTGATGCTCTTTCAGATGTACAACCAATATACCATAGGCACACAGGGAGCACTTTCATGGTTGAATGGAGAGTTGGGGGAAAAATTACATGGAAGGAGAAGTTTAAACTGGACTTGGCAGGATGAGTAGGGTTTTGCCACACCATGAAATGATAGAAAAGGGGAAGGACATTCCATGCAGAGGAAACAGACCAAGACATAGTGCTGCAAAGAAACTTTGCTGTACAAATAGCAGAGATTAGTCATGTAGGCTTTGTATAACATCTTGACACTTGGACCTCATCCAGCTATAAATAGAAGCCACTGAAGGGCTTGAAGCAACATAGCAATTTAAGATTGGTGTTTTGGAAAGATTATTCTGACTGCACCCTGTAGAGGGGTCAGAAGGGAAGGGAACTAAAAGTAGAGGAACCAGCTGGCTCTAGAGAAGTCATCTAGGCAAGACATCCTGATAGCTGAGAAGAGGGAAGAAACAGAAGTGGATCAGTTTAGAAGATAATTAGGAAATCCAATTAACCCATCTTGGTCATGAACTGGTTGTAGAAGATGAGGAAAGAATCAATGATGGTTGGGAATCTGGCTGGATGGTGATACTATTGATCAAGGCATGGAACATTGGAAGAGGAGAAGATTTACAAAAGAAAGAAGGTGAACTATTATATGTGTTAAATTAAAGGTGTGTGTGGAATATCCAGGTGGAAATACCAAAAAATCAGAAAGGTATTCAACTAATAAGACATGAAAAAAGTTAATATAATTAATAATCAAAGAAATACAAATTCAAATAACAGTATTTCCCACCTAGTATATTAATAAATAACAATAACAACAACAAAAATAAACAGAGTTTGCAAAGATTGGTGATATGGATAATCTTCTATCCTGCTAGGAGGGTGGGTGGTAAATAAAATGAAGTGAAGAACAATCTGGGAATATGTATGAAAATAACACCTCAAGGACATTAGGAAAATAATCTTGAATTTAGGCAAAGAATTAAATTTTGTTTCAAAGATGTTTATTGTTGCATTGTTCACAGTAGTAAAAAATTGAAAATAACAATCAAGGCTTGGATGAATGCTTGTGATAAAATTTTATTCCACCTTTCAAAATAATGCTCTTTTCTTTTTAAAGATTTTATTTATTTGACAGAGAGAAACACAGCCAGAGAGGGAACACAAGCAGGGGGAGTGAGAGGGGGAGAAGCAGGCTTCCTGCCTGAAGCTGGGACTCCATCCCGGGTCTCCAGGATCATGACCTGAGCCGAAGGCAGTTGCTTAACCAACTGAGCCACCCAGGCGTCCCCAAAATAATGCTTTTGAAGAGTTGATATTCAAACTTTCCATGAATATCATGGAAAGATATTCAAGTATATCATTAAATTTTAAAAATCAAGTTAAAATTCCACATGATCTCATTTTTATTGTAAAAAATATTTTTTTTGTAAAAAATACTTTAAAAAGTTACTAGGAAGTAACTATACTTATTGTAGTAAGCATTTCATAATGTATAAATTATGAGGTCACTATGTTGTACACCTGAAATTAATACAGTATTGTATATGCCAACTCTATCTCAATTAAAAATAAAGAAAGTGGCTGGAAGAACATAATCAAAAGGTCATCTCTGGTTCTACTCAGGTATTGGGATTTCAGGTGTTTTGAAAGTTTTATTTGTTTCTTTTATTTTATAAACTTTCTACAATGAGCATGTTTTACTTTTATAATAATAAAACAAATAATAACAAATTTTAAAGCAGTAATAGTTATTTTTAAAGACTGTTGTCAGAATATGGTGGTGATAAAATGCTGTTACCAGCATGAGCCTAGTAAATTAAGAAAGGAGGGTTGAGCCTAGAGTATAAGGACAGAGATTCATCAATCCTCTGAAAGTGTAAACAATTTTTGCATGAATATATACATGCATTTATGTATTTTCTGTGTCAAAGATCTAATCAGAAGTTGTTCCTCAATAAGAATTGAGTATGGATGCCTGAATGGTTCAGTTGGTTGGGTGGCTGCCTTTGGCTCAGGTTGTGGTCTTGGGGTCCTAGGATCAAGACTCACATCAGGCCTCCTGCTCCATGGGGACTCTGCCTCTCCCTCTGATCTTCTCCCCTCTCATGCTCTCTCTCTCTCAAATAAATAAATAAAATCTTAAAAAAAAAGAATTGAGTTCAACACTAAAGTTTTTGACTAAGAAAAGAGACATATGGTTGGGGAGATATGCTACAGTTCTGGAAATAGAATTTTCTTCACAAGGCTTCTAGGAGGTTCACTGTGAAACACTGGAGGATTATTGGATTTGATTATTTTGTTTGATTAGCCTATCACTTTATTTGATTAAAACTTTTATTCTCTAGCACATTTTATATGAAACAGATAAAAGCAAGATATTCTGGAAGCAGAAAGCAGTGAGGAAGACAGAAGGTCTAATGCTCTGCTGTCCTATATCTACTTTCTGGTCTTTATATCAGCCCCAGATGCATCTGATGGAGTCTCTGATTTCACAGAGGATGTTGGAAAAACTCTTGGCTTAGAGCTATAGGGGTAAAGATTCTGTTAGGGTCCATGGTTAAAGGAGTGAGGCTGATACAAAAGCAAAGTGTAAGCAAAGATTCATTTCGCACCAAGCATCAAGTACCAAACTGACCAGTCAGGACCCGGGCCGATCAGGGCCGACTCTGAAGAGAGAGTGACCATACCTAATTTCTCAGGCTAGCTTTTATAGGGCAACCCCCCAAATCACAAGCTGACTAGGGTCACGTAGCTACCCAGAGTTAATTTGCATTTCCGTTGCTCCCAGAATGGGAGGTTAAGGGGGTTAACTGATTGGGCATTTCCATCTGATCTGACTTGCCGTTGTTTGGATGTAAACAATGGGATGGCATAATTGGCCACCCATTCTTCCTGGAACTGTCTGGCTGAGTAAACAAAATGGTGGCGTGGACAAAATGGAGTCGCTCTGTCTCAGTAGGTCCTTACAATCCAAGCTCCCTTACAATATAGAACTAGCTTTAGTAGCTGGACAGGGGAATGTTCTTATGGCAAACTGCCCAAAACAGGGGAGAATAGCCCAGGAAGCCTTCATCTCCAGCTGTGTGGAGTGGGAGAAAAAACAGAAGGGAGGAGAGCTGTGTTCTTTCTCAAGATCTATCTCTCCCCTGAAGCACAGACCGAGTAGAACCACTATACCAGTTTGAAAGTCATGCTATTCCTTGCTTTCTTGAATCCCCTAGATTTAGAATTAAGCTGAGATATCAATCACATGCACACACACATACACACCCCTAAAACATATACATAATAGGTCATCATCTACCTTGGTTCATACTGCCTTCCTCGATAGGTATGATGAGAACATTTATATGTTGCAGCTCTAGAGGGAAGGAGGAAGAGTCTATTCCCAGAGAACTAGAATAATGATGAAAACCCTAATTAAGTTTTTGCAAATATTTCCCCCCATCCCTAATAATCCCACTGTGGCAACATTAAAAATGGCTAAGAGAAGTCACACCTGTAGTAATCCCTTGGATCATCCCACAGCCCAGGCTGCCTCCAAGCCTTCATGGGAAAAGGTCATTTATTACCGTCTAATAAAAGCTTAGTCATAACACCCTTTCTTAGGGTCTGTGGTCAAAGGAACGAGGCTGATAAAAAAGTGAAGGTCAAGCAAAGCTTTATTTCACACCAAACATTTCACATAAGCATCAGAATTTCACTGGCAGGGCCAGGATTGTCTCTAAAGAGAGAGCGACTCCCTCTTGTCTTACAGGCTACCTTTTATAAGGGAAAACTGCACCCTGAGCTGATTCAAGTCAGGTAGCTTGCCTGAGTTAATTTACATCTCCATTGCTCCTGCAACCAGGAGATTGAGGGCATTGGGCGTTCACACCTGGTCCTAAGTACCAGGAACTACCCGTTTGCATCTCCATTGCTCAGGGTCTGGGAGGTTAAGGGGGTTAACTAATTCAGCGTCTCCCCCAATCTGGCTCATCTTTGTTTTCCAGGGGCTGTTTGCTCATATTTCCTGGAGCTGTTTTTCTAAGTAAACAGCAAGATGGCTTGGACATCTAAATAGGTCCTTACACCTTCAGATGTATATTGGTGGGCCATATGCTTGGGGGAGATTGCCAACATGTAACTTGGGGGGGGTTAGAGATAAAGGAAGTTTTCAAAGGAATTTTTATATGTTTAAGTGTACTTATAAGATCCTGGGGTGGGGGGGAGAAGGGGTGTTTGGGCAGGGATTGCCTTTTGCGCTAAGCAGAGCATTAACATCGAGGCAGCCGAGTCCCTAGAGGAATGTCACTCTGCCTGTTTCAAGGACTTGTCAGAGGGCTGTAGGTAGTAAGGAAATTTAATAATTTTTCTTCTGCCTTTGTTTCCCACATCATGATAATCTCCATTCTCTAATGTTACTTCTATGATTAAATTACATTATACCACAAAAGAGGATTTTGACAGATGCCATTGTAGGACACCAGAATATGCCACTTCAAAATATGCCTCTTTGGCATAAGGATTATTTTGAGAAAAAATAATCACAGAAGAAGCTCTGAAAATTGAGAAGTTACCCTCTTGTAATGTAAATTTACATTTATAAAGGAAATCTCCATTTTTTTTTTTAAGATTTTATTTATTTGACAGTGAGAAACACAGTGAGAGAGGGAACACAAGCGGGGGGAGTGAGAGAGGGAGAAGCAGGTTTCCTGGCGAGCAGGGAGCCCGACCTGGGATCATGACCCGAGCTGAAGGCAGTCGCCCAACCAACTGAGCCACCCAGGCGCCCATTTGTATTGGCATCTCCCTCTTTCTACCTGGAAGAGAAAGATGACCAGAGACTCTCGGAGGACAGGAGGAGGCACCAATTTAAATCTGCATAACAAATCTTTTACTCACCATACTTTTCCTGATCACTTCCCAAAGCAGACTCCCTATAGCCTTCTTGCTTTGTTTTTAGCTGAAGGTGATAGTTAAAACTGAATTCTAAGCCACCACATTGAGAATTATTCATTTCCTTCAAGTGTCTCCCCCCAAGAGGTATGCATATTAATAAACATCTGTTTAAAAGCAGTTTTCTCTGGCTGGTAGCAGAGAAGGAAGTCAGATTTTGAGCATGAGGATGATGTGAGGCACTACTGCTGACTTGGAAGATGGAGGAAATGCAGGTAGCTTCTAGGAGCTGAGAATGGCTCTGGCTGACAGCCAACAAACAGGCTACAGCTACAAGGAATTGAATTCTGCTAACAACTTAAGGATCCTGGAAGTGAATTCTTCTCTAAAGGATATAGAGCCCAAATTAACTGATACCTTGATTTTGGCCTCATGAAACAGGGAGAAGCCATTTGAGTTCATCTTGGCTTCTAACTTACAAGACTGTATTGTTTTCAGCTGCTAATTTTGTCAATTTCTTATGCAGCAATAGGAAGCAAATACACTTACTTTTTGTTCTAATTGTTTTATGACTTATTCTTTCCAGGATGGCAGATTTGTCTGTTTATCTTTAATTCTAATACTTTTTGCATTATGTATTTTGATTCTTTGTTATAAGCTTCATAAATGTTTAAGATTGTTATGTCTTTCTGGCTGACTGACCATTTTACTCTTTTAGAAATTTCTCCTTTATCTCTGCTAATGCTCCTTGCATGGAAGACTTTCTTGTCTGATGTTAATATAGCCACACAAGTTCTCTTATGCTTATTATTGCAGAGTATTTATTTCTCTGATCTTTGACTTTCAACATCTTTGTGTCTTTATGCCTAATGTGTCTCTCGGAAGAAAGTCAAGTATCACATGGTTTCATTTACATGTGGTGCATAAGGGGTAATATAGAGGACAGTAGGAGAAGGAAAGGAAATGGAAAGTAGGGTAATTTGGGGAGACAAACGAAACATGAGAGACTTTGGACTCAGAAACAAACTGAAGGTCTTAGAGCGAAGGGGGTGGGGGATGGGAGAGCCTGGTGGTGGGTACTGAGGGCACCTATTGCATGGAGCACTGGGTGTGGGGCATAAACAATGAATCTTGAAATACTGAAAAAATAAAGATTTTTTATTTATTTGACAGAGAGAGAGAGATCACAAGCAGGCAGAGAGGCAGGCAGAGAGAGAAGGGGGAAGCAGGCTCCCTTATGGGCAGAGAGCCTGATGCAGGCCTCGATCCCAGGACCCTGAGATCATGACCTGAGCCAAAGGCAGAGGCTTAACCCACTAAGCGACCCAGGTGCCCAAGGAATACTGAAAAAATAAAATAAAATTTAAAAAAATATGTGTCTCTCGGAGACAGAATATAGTTGAATCCTGCCTTTTAATATAGGCTACTAGTCCAGGGTCAGTGAACTTTTACTGTAAAGAGCTAGATAGTAAATATTTTAGGCTTTGTAAGTCATATGGTTTCTGTCAAAACTAGTCAAAAGCAGCCATTGATAATCTATTGATGTATTTCACCAAAATCTTATAAAAATAGGTGGGGCTTCTGGTTTCCAGTCAAACTTGGAAATTGTCCTTTTGTCCTAAGCACAAGTAAAAAGCTGAATAAAGTGAAAATCAACAACTCTTCTCAGATCCTTCCGAGAATTGAGATTACTGGGCGAACCACTGCCTCAAAATTAAAGAGACAGGTACGGGTGAATCACAACATACTGGAGCAGAAACCTAGGAGCAGAAATTTCCTCAGGAACCAGTACTGGCATAGTAAAAGCTAAACTGTACTCGATGAATGCTGGAGGCAATTAAAAACTCTTGAGGGGGGTCAAACATAACACTTTTATGTTACCTCTGGGAGCTTGACCATATTTTCACAGTAAATATTGGTGAAAAATCTTCTTGTGCTTCCACCAGTGGGAAGAGAAAATTAATCATTTTGAAATATGCTAGAGCATTCCTTTTTTTTTTTTTAAACAAGACCACCTTCAAGAAAAACTATTTACCAGAGCCTAACCTGATAGTGATAAGGGGAAAACTGTACTCTGAGATGGCCAACCAAAGGAGCAAGCGAATGCCAGTCCCTGTCTCAAAGCCCTTCCGGGTTCTTCTTCCCTATGGTTTCTGCGCAGGCGCCCAAAGTACCAAGCAGGCGGAAGTAGAAGAGTATCAATTCCCGGCCTTGCTGGGGCTCAGGGCTCAGACCCTGGCAAACAGTCCCCTCTGAGCCCGCCAGTGTTACATAAACCTCTGATCCTCCAAAGTCTCCCAGGGTCACTTGGTTCTTCTGCCAGGATCCAGTCATTTGGTTCCCTGACCGGGAGACCCGACCGTGCTGGCGCATTGTTGCCACTGATTTGGGGGCACTGGTGGGGCGGTGAGGGAATGAGGGATCGGGAGGCAGAAGGCGTGCCCTGCTTAATCTTCTGGCAGCCTCCCACCGCATCTCCGTGGGGCCTACTCTGCTGTTCCCACCCGGGCTCAGAGGAGATTTGGCAAGCAAGGACCTGGTCCGGACATCAGATTCCGGTAGGGCCTGGGGCCCCAGGGCCCAGTCAGGCCCACCTGTCAGGGTGGAAGGGGAAACTGATCATTTCCCACAGACCTCTTAGAGGTCTCACAGGTAGGGAGACCTGTGAGACCCTGGGTGCGTGGGGGGGTCTCTTAGGTTTGGAACACCCTAATAGGGTCAGCTGGTCAAAGGAACGAGGCTGATACAAAAGTGAAGATCAAGCAAAGCTTTATTTCGTGCCAAGCATCAGAATCTTACTGGCCCGGAGGCCAGGGTCTTTTCTCTCCGGGGAGAAAAGGCCCATGCCCGACTTCTCAGGCCAGCTTTTTTTTTTTTTTTTTTTTAAGATTTTATTTATTTATTTGACAGAGAGAAACACAGCTAGAGAGGGAACAAAAGCAGAGGGACTGAGAGAGGGAGAAGCAGGCCCCCCGCTGAGCAGGGAGCCCGATGTGGGACTCGATCCTGGGTCTCCAGGATCATGACCTGAGCCAAAAGCAGTTGCTTAACCAACTGAGCCACCCAGGCGCCCTCAGGCCAGCTTTTATAGGCATCCCCTCAAATCACAAGCTGACTAGGGTCCTGTCTGCACAGGAGCTGACCCACTCACGTGGCTTGTCTGAGTTAATTTGCACTTGCATGAGCCCTGGACCCCAGAGGTGGGGGCACCTGGGTGTTCCCATCCAACCCTGAGTTCAGGTAATGGGCCACCCATTCTTAGTTTGCATCTAAATACCTCCCCAGGACACTCCCAGGAAGGGAGATTAAGGGGGTTACTGATTGGGCTACTCCCCCAACCAGGCTCGCCTTTGTTTTCCAGGGGCCATTTATCCATAACACCTGGAGCTGTTTTTATGAGTAAACAGGATGGCGGTTTGGATTCCAAAACTGGACCTTACTCCCGACAGGAGGGAATTTCCAAAAGGAATTCCATAGGTCAGGGCCTCCTGGGTTGGAACTGTAAGAACTTCTGGAGTGAACGCATGCGTGAAAGTCAGGCAGACTGATTCTGTGGTCCAGGGGCGTGCACCCTTAGGGTCCCCAGAAGCCTACAGAGTCCTAGTGGGCCCTAACCTGTTTCCACAGTGACCTCAGAAGGTCTAAGGTGAGTCTCTTTGGGGTGACAGACTCATTACAGCCAAGGGGCACCTAAGTCTCCTCCGGGAGGGCGGACAGGCGGGCATCTGATTGGTCTCTTCTTTGGAGGGACACCCACCCTTTGTCATTATGCCAACGACACCGGGAGGGAACATACAGGGTGGACGAGAGAGCTTTGCTACTACTCATGGGTGGAAGCTCTTCAAAACCTAGGGTCTTGGGCTGTATGCTCAAAAATTTTAAGAAGGAATTCTCAGGAGACTATGGGATCAAAATGTCTCCTGGAAAATTAGGCACATTTTGTGATCTGGAATGGGTCACCTTTGGGGTGCCCTAAGACCTACTCACTGTCAAGGTCATTTACAAAATTATGGTCTTGACTCCTGGACACCCTGACCAATTCCCATATATTGATTCTTGGCTTCAGATAGTCCAAACTTTGCCCCCATGGCTCTGATTTTGTGCTAATAGGAAGGACCAAAGTAGGATATTTGTAACCCAAGTAAAAGAGCCCAAATGCTTTGGCTGTAAGGAAGCAAAGCCTATCGGGGAGGCCCTGCCCTGCGGCATGAGGGGCAGCAACGGGGATGAGCTCTGAACAAGGATGAGCCCATCAGGAAGCACAGGGACTGCCGTCCTCCTTTAACCCAGAGCCTAAAGCTGAACTGCGGGAATACAGTGCTCCTGCTTCTGCTAAGTGGCGTGTATGGGGAGATACCTGATTGAGCAGCTCTGACAGCCCACAGGAAACCTGATCTGGATGGAAACAGAATGTAAAACAACAGAAGCTCTCATATTTACATTTAAGAGAAAAAGTAGGGGCACCTGGGTAGCTCAGTCGGTTAAATGTCTGTGTTCCATCCAGGTTATGATCCCAGGCATCCTTCAGGATGGGGAGTTAAGGAATATTCCCAAGCAGCTGCCCAAACTCCCTTTGTTTCAGGGAAGTTCCTGTCCTCTCTGGCCCAGCATGGACTGCCTATCCCCGCTCTTGTTGGTGGGAAAACAAACACCTGCTCCTCTGTTGGAGCTGATAAGCTCCTGAACTGGAAACCCTTTCTCTGGCCTCTGGCAGCACTTTGTCTCTTCTGTCTCTTCTGCCTCCCCATACCTCTTCTTCCATTCCTGCACCACCCTGGCTGTGACCTGCATTATTGGCTTTTAGACCACCCTTGGCGCCTCAGGCACCATGGCAGTTCTTCCCTTCACGGTCAGGGTGTGAGAAGAGCACCCCCTGGACACAACACCGCCCACTCCAGATGTCCCCATCAGTGTCTCAGGGGAAAATTGACCTTGGGGAGGTATGCCAGAAGCATACCCCACTCCACAATAGCAACACTTGGCTATTGAAGTGTTGCATGTCACAGAATAACTGTTTCCTTGTCAATTGTATCAAAATGAACTCTCACTAGAAGAACTAGTAACATGGGACTACAGTATTTAAACTCAGTATTTAAACTGAGTTAAGTTTGTTGGTTTAATTAAGATAGACCTGTCTTTTAAGTTAGCAGTAAATGCAAAACTTTTTCTATCAAGGTTTACTGAAGATCAAATAACCTTGTGTTATCTCTGTTGCAGTTCGTTAGCAAAAAGATGACTACACTGATGGCCAATTTTCTGTCTCAAGGTTTCCTTGAGTTAATTGCTAAGATAGCTTTCAAAGTCTTTGGTAAACTAAAACTTTTAAAGTTTTGCTTGGATGATAAATGGAATTCAATTCATTGGACATCTAGGTCTTTTCCAAATAGGATTAAGTGCTAAGTCATTGATTACTGGACATGGGTTTGTGCTTTTGACTTCTTATTGCAAAGAAACTAAGGATATTTAAATCTGTTGGTAAACATGTTTTGTCCTTAACTGATTCATTAATTTGCCATCTAAAGAATTCTGGGGTAACAGTTGACAATTGGTTACTCCTTAGTCTTCACTGGAGATTAAGATTTCTAAAGAATGCAAAATTCTGCTAACTGTGACAAAGAGTGATGGAAATAAGGGAAGCAATTCTCTATGTAGAAAAGTAGGAGATATGTAAGAAAGATAAGGAATAGGAATGCATTTTTGTTGAAGGTAAAGGAAGGTAATTTTGCCCTAACTGAGATGGTTGTTTGGAAAGAAATGGCGTGGGACTAAATCTGAATGCAAAGGAAAGTTGTAGAAGGTTTATGGAGGGAAAACTTTGGAACGGAATTTTAGATGTGGTCGGGATGAACCAAGATTGAAATGAATGGATTTTAAAGTATAAGATTGAAAGTTTGCTTTTTCTCTGTTCAAAAAGGCAAATTATTCTCCAGTTGTTGGTCTGCTCTTGATAAGAAAATGCAAATAGGTGTTTCCTCTCCACCTGCCCAGAAAAACTAGTTTCTCTGTCTTGCCTCTATCAGGTCTAAAATCCCTATTCCTATTTGGGCATGTGCTTTAAGACTTTCTAAGGTTTTAACTTAAACTTCTGCGAGATTTAAATCATGACTGAAGTTCTTGTTAACTAATTAGGCTTGCTTGTTTGATTTGTTACCTTCCAGTTCTGGCTATTGAAGTGTTGCATGTCACAGAATAACTGTTTCCTTGTCAATTGTATCAAAATGAACTCTCACATCAGATCATTAACAATGTCCATTTCTGAGTGTTTTGTTATTTATAATTATTCATATTGTCTTGCAAAATGAGTTTCATCTTCAAGGAGATTCACATAAAGGACTTTTAGGACAATACAGGTATTCAATCGCTCTAAGATCAAAAAACTGAAAAGGGTAAGATTTTCCAGAACTAAAGGCTTCATTCAAACTGAAGAAGAACTAGTAACATGGGACTACACGAACTAAAAAGACGATTATAGTTTTGTGACTCTTGTTGAAACATTGCAGGTTCTTTAATGTTTTCTCTTCCAGATTAAGGAAACTTTTTCTTAAGATACCTGTGACTTACAGAAATGTAAAAATATTCATTTGTAAACAAATCAAAGCATCCAACTTTTCTCTGTCTGAACCCTCTGAAACTCAAAAGGTCTCAGTAAGTATTCTTTCTTATGTGGCAATCATAATCATAATTCAATAAGAATCCATTCTCCTTGTAACAGGACATCATTGAAAATGTTGGTTATTTTAGCAAGGCCTTGACTAGAATGTCATTTGAGAGAGGTATGCATAGACTCAGATATGACAAAACAGCTTTAAGGAACTAAGGTTGACTTTATGAAATGGGGAACCATAAAGCCCCTTGGAAATGTCAGCCTGATGCCTTGCTTAGAGTTCCCAGCAGCCTCACCAGGTGAGTAAAGAGTGTCACTTCCTGGCAGGTGAAGGAATGTCGACTATTGGGGGCCTCATGAAGAGAAAGCCACCCAAATCTACAAGGTTTGCAGTCATCTTTGATGGCAAGTCCTTGGCTTGGCTTTTGGTCTGGAGAGGCTACTAAAAGTTCAACCTAAACATTCCTTCTAGAAAGTTCCAGCAAAGCAGATTCTAAAAGATCTGTGTGAGCACTCACTGTTCTTGCTGAGCTTATGTAAATGGTTAGGCCAAATTTGTTTAAAACTAGACTTATTTTTCAAATAAGTTAGTCCTGATTTGGCTATCTTTGAATATGAGGGCTATTTTGTGGAGAAAAATTATTTAAATGACACACCTTTGTGGATGTTAAATTCTAAATCTGATTGTCTTTAAATGTTTGTTGTTTACCTAAGTTAGACAACTTGAGGTAAACTTCAGAGAAATTACCAAGATAACTCATATATAGACAATCTTCTTTCTTGTTAGTCTATGGGGATGATAACAGGACCCCATGGCACATGATTAAACAACTGGAAAATGGGATTGATTCCCCAACAATTGTATAACTTAACTATCACCATGACCAATCCTGTGTGGCTGGGATAATGAAATTCCCTAAAAGCCAGAAGCATACCCCACTCCACAGGATTAAGCATGGACTTGTGGAGATGATGGATTATCCCACTCTCTTAATGACTGGATTGGATGATGCATGTGGGACTCCCCTTATCTCTTGACAAGTTTTCTCCCACTTGCCAGTGATCCTTTGTAATTAGGATATTGTTAAAGCTGGAATGCTCAGAAAGGCTTCTTAATGATTTCATCCCTGAGTCATATTTATCCTAGAAGCCACCTCTATTGAGATACAATTGCAAACAAATGCTTTAGCTAAGCATAGAACAGCCCTCCTGGTGAAAGGAGCCTCAAAGCTCACTCTGGGAGAGTTCCTGACTTTAATGATGTCACATTAGGTCCAGAGTGTCTTAGAAAACAGAGGCCCCTAATAGATGATGGGAGGCAGATAA
>PITA01016490.1:27542-46617 GCA_004023965.1 Spilogale gracilis
CCCCGCCAAGCAGGCTTAGAGGAGACCTTGAACAGATTGGAGACTTAGAAGTGTCCCAACACCTTCAAGCCCTGGGAAAAACTCCAAGGTGCATCCTGAGAACTTTTAGAAAGAACCCCCTCAAACCACAGTGGACAGGACCCCACACTGTTGCTACAACCATCTCTATTGTCCTCAAGGTCTCAGGTATCACCCCATGGGTCCATAACTCTAGAGTAAAGAAGATTGACCAGTCAGACAAGGAATCACACCAGTGGAAAGCCCAACCAGACCCTAAAGACCTGCTTCAGCAAGACCCCACCAAATGATGGACATCTGTTCACTGTGGTCCCTGGCTATCATCGGCACAGTATCCTTCACCTCAGGAGTCGTACTTTATGCTGCTGCCCCTTCTAATTGGAGTTTCTCCCAGAAACTTGTTACTGTTATTGATTATGGGCAACCTTAGGAACCTTAGGATGGATTGCTAAGTTCATAGAAAACACTGTTACCAGGTGAGCCGCCTCCAGATATTAGCTTTGCAGGGCTATGGGCCCTATAGAAGATGATAATTATGCCATCTAAACTAGGTGTTTAAAGGGGGCATCAAAGGGGGAAATGGTAAGGGAAAAACTGTACTCTTAATATGGCTGACCAAACCAGCAAGGGAATTCCAGTCCCTGTCTCAAAGCCCTTCTGGGTTCTTCTTCCCTACCTTGTTCCATGCACACCAAGAGTACCAAGTATGCAAAAGTAGAAGAGTATACATTCCCCTCCCTGCTTGTGCTCAAGGCTCAGACCTTTGGAGAACTGTCTTCTCTGAGCCTGCAGGTGTTAAATAAACCTCCAATCTTCCAAAGTCTCCAAGTGCCATTTGGTTCTTCTGCCAGGATCCAGTCCAGGTTCCGTAACAATAGGACCTTATCAGAGCCTAACCTACTTAGAGAGAAGAAGGAAATACCTACCTACAGCGCCCTTGTGTCAACTTATTCCACCTAAGTATGTAGGGGGAACCGAGAAGCATTTATAAAGTTCATAGTCCTAAGCACAGGCTCATTAAAGACTGAGACCTAATCATAAGAGTATATAAAACTTCCCATATCATTACCATGGTTCTTTTTTACACAGTACAATATGTGCAGATTTTAACAAAAAATTACAAGGCATACTAAAAGGCAAAAAGCACAATTTGAAGAGAGGGAGCAAACACCATACAAATATCAGGAGAGTTGAACTTATCAGACCAGGAATTTAAAATAACTATGATTAATATGAGGTTTACTAATGGACAAAGTAGACAAAAACAAACAACCAAACAATCAAAAAACCAACAAGAACAGATGGGTAATGTATCAGAGAGATGGAAATTCTAAGAAAGAGTAAAAAAGAATTGCAGAGATCAAAACCACTGTAATAAAAATGAAAGAGGAATTGTTAGACCCATTAGTAGATTGGATCCAGCCGAGGAGGAATCTCTGAGTTGGAGAGTATGTCAATAGGAACTTTAAAAACTAAAACAAAGAGAAAAAAGACAAATTGGAGTAGGCTGTTCAAGAATGGTGGGACAATATACGAGGTATAACATATACATAATGGGAATACCGGATGGAGAAAATAGAAAGGAACAGAACAACTGAAAAATTTCCCAAATTAGGCACCTGGATGGCTCAGTGGGTTAAAGCCTCTGCCTTCGGCTCAGGCCATGATCTCAGGGTCCTGGGATCAAGGCCCCATTGGGCTCTCTGCTCAAAAGGGAGTCTGCTTCCTCCTCTCTCTCTGCCTGCCTCTCTGCCTACTTGTGATCTCTCTCTCTCTCTCTGTCAAATAAATAAATGAAATCTTTAAAAAAAATTTCCAAATTATGGCTGACATCAAACCACATATTCAAGAAGCTCAAAGAACACAAAAAGGGATAAATGCCAAGCTTTCCAAAAGCAACAACAAAACTCCCAAAAAACTATACCTTGACATCTCATATTCAAACTTCAGAAAATTAAAGATGAAGAAAAAATACTGAAAGAAGTAAGTGGGGGGGGGGCACGGCTTACATTTGGGGAAGATAAGAATTACATCTGAATTCCCCTCAGAAATTATGCAGGCAAAAAGTGTGCAATGAAGTATTTAGAGTATGGCAGAAAAACTCCACCAATCTAGAATTCTGTACTTAAAAAAACTATTCTTTAAAAGTGAAGTAGAAATAAAGATATTTTCAGACAAATAAAAATTGAGGAATTTTTTACTAATAGAACTGCCTTGCAAGAAAGTTATAAGTTTTTCAGTGAGAAGGAAATAACATATGTCAGAAACCAGGATCTACATAAGGAAAGTATTAGGGAAGACATAAATAAAAGTAAAATATTATTCTTAATTGATTTAACAGGTAACAGTTTTTAAAAAAGTAGCAAAAATGTATTTGATAAATCTCTCTCATGAACAAGTGAAATGAATGACAATGACATAAGGGGTAGGAAGGAAGAATTAGGAGTATTTTATTATAATTATATTTTATTATATTAATTAAATTTTATAGTACATATGAAGTATTATACTGTTATTTGGAAGTGTATTGGATTAGTTGTAAATGTATATTGCAAACTCTAGAACAATTAAAATAAAATTTTAAGAAGTGGTATAAGAAAGGAAAGAAAATGGAGTCATAATGAGTTACATTTTCCTACTTCTTCACATGTCCAGTAATTTGTGATTCTATCCTTGATGTTGTAACTAAAACTTTCAAAGCATCTGGGTTATATTTTCTTTCTTTAAAAAATGTTGAGTTTTGTTTTGGCTATTAATATACCGGCAACTTATTTTGATGCTGTGGAGACTTGTTTTTCAATATTTTAGAGCAGTGTTAGAGTGGTCCTTACCCTAGGGCGTGATCCTTACTTGTAAGCACCATGGTGCTTAGCACAATACTCAGGGTGTTCAGTAAGATCCCAAGATCGTGACACAGCCAGAACTCCTGCATCCCCAAAGACTGTGCCTGTTTCGCTCTCAACCCTGTTGCTATAGGCTCGACTTTGTGGAATTTCTTCCTTACCCGTTCACCCTATCCCTTGTCTGAAAACCAGAGGGAATACTCAGAAAGCTCCCTCTCTCTGTGTAGCTCCTTCAATTTTGGTACCCTGCACTGAAATTTTCAGATGCACTAATACTTTCTATTCTTTATTCTCTGACTCCTCAGCTCAGGGGACTATCATGCTCTGCTTGAAGTACTCCAATCCTGTGTTGTGAAATTGTTCCCAGGTAAAAAGATGAACTAAGTGGAGGGCTCAAATCATGTTTTCCTCTTTTGGGATTAGTCTTTTGCTGCCTATTTTCTGAAAACAGTTGTTTCCTATGTTGTGCTCAGTTGTATATTTGTTTTTGGCAGGAGGGCAAATTTAATGTAAGGTAGAAAATAGCCTTCTTTCAAACCTATCAAAAACTCACATTCCTTGCCTGCAATTTCAGAGTATCTTTTCCTAAGTGCTTCTTCCAATTTTCTTTCAAACTGATAGCTTCATCTTGAATTATTTAAATGTAACTGAATGTATTTAAAGTCTCACTGGAATGCTTAAATGACATAGAAATGGAGCTGTTGGCTGACGGATGGCAGCTGGTAAGTAAGGTAGCACTTCAAATCATTATTCGTCAGATAACATTTGAAGAACTGAATTTAAAGGCTTATTAAAATGAAATACATGGACAAGTGTGGGCTTTACAAAAATCGTGTCTGCTATAGTTCTGATGGTAATAGCCAAGACATCTTTGTTGGATCACTGATAAAACTCACAATCAGGTGTGGAAAACAAACAAAACCAAACCAAAAACCTCACATGTTTTGGTTGTGGTCCCAGTTCTTCTCTTCTCTTGCTTCCTTGTTCAGCTATCTATATTGGTCTATTTCCCCCCCTTAGGCCAATTCTGTTCTTTTATAGGTACTTAGGGATGATGAATTATGCAGAGTTCTGTTAGTCTGCCATTTCTCAAGTTAAATGTTTATCAATTATATTGACTATGCCCTTGGCCCTTCCTAATTCACACTCTTAATTATATCAAATGAATTAGGTTTTATCATGCTCTCTGATTCTTCAGTATGATTCTTTCTTCTCTGCTGCTGTGGTGGCAGTTATTCATCTAAGCTTCTTGACTATTGACAGGAAAGATTATCTTTAAAGTGAGTTTTACAGGAAAGTTTTTCTTTTCACTCAGCAGTCTTGCTTATTTTATTATTTCTTCTTGGGTCATACTATTCATAGTCCCACTCCTGGCTGAACAGATGGAGTGAAAAACTATTGCTTTGGAATACTTGTTCTGTGTCATATATAGATTTTAGCACAATGATAAATATATAGACTATCAGTCCAGGAAGTGAGGAAATATATTCAAAAGTAAAACTATTTGCCGGTTAACTATGCTAACCCCTAAAATTGTAGCATAAAGAGGTATGCTTAAAACGCTGAAAAGGAAAGAATACAACCTGATCCAGAGTGAAAACTACTTACCCTTCTGATCCTCAGTTTCCTTATCTATAAAATGGGATAACAATCCCTGCATCAAGTGGTTATGAAGATGAAATGAGGTCACTTGTATAAAATGCCTAACATTGACTGCCCATAGAAGATGCTTCCAAAATAAGTATTTCTTTTTTGTCCTCCAATGCATGTTCACAATCTACAGATAAGCTTTTTCAGCCACTATTATGAAGCTTAGTCTTTGTCAAATGAATGAATCTTCTGACATTACATAGGTATTTGTAACTAAGTAAGGGTACAGTTTAATCTCCTAAAAATACATTATCCCCAAATGAGTACAGAATGAACAGAAATTTTAATGAGGAAATATGAGAGAGGGAGGAGTTTCACTTTAAGACATCAGCATTATGCTCAACAAAATCAATTACGAAATACTGTGTGGCTAGAGGTTTTATGCTAAGGAAGAGAAAAGATAGACATTATTAATTATTGAATCACCATTTTCCTTAATAGCATTAAAATAATATAAAATTGTCCATATTTGAATGTTACACTGTTATGTTTAATTCCGATACACTTCTACATTGAAAAACTTTATTCATTTTCTCTGAGCAAAATTTCTGCCCCTGATCTCTACCTAGAGTTTCAAAGCCAGATTTCCATTTTCTCACTGCACATACCTGATCTCACAGAGGCCTTTCAAGTATGCGTAGTTGACCTAATTATTTCCCCTCATATTTACTCTCCCCTTTTGTAGACCCTCCATTATGGGCACCACCAGGCACTTGATTGCTGTAGTTAGAAACTTCAGAATCTTCTTCCACTACTTCTCTCCCTTCAGCTTCTGTTTTTAGATGGCTACCATGTCTAGTGATTTTACTTTAAAATACCTTTTATAAATTTTTTCCATTATGAAGTTTATAACACCATATTAGAGAATAATTTAAAAAGAGAAAAAGAAAATTAATTGCCCATACTAGCTTAATACAATAGTTTTTATGATTTATTACAGTTATTGATACATGTATTATTTCAGTGTATTTCCTTCCCATCTTTTTCCTTATATTTCTGTTTGATTTTCTTGTTTTAGTCTTCTTCTTTCCTTTTTTTGAGCATTTGGATACTTTCTGTACTATAAGATGCTTCAGGTTTATCTTGTATTTTTCCTCCCCCAGAATTAATCATTTCTCGAAGGCACACAGGTTCCTTGTATTGGAGAATCTGAGCTATGGGCATTGGTTTTCTTTCAAACATTGCTGTGATTGTAGTCATACACTGTACCAGAGTGTTGTTCCAACTCTCTAAGTTCTAAGCTATGTTCACTGCTTGGGTTTAGCCATCTCTGGGCACTTCTGGAAGATGGTAGGGTAGGCCACAGAGACACTGCTGAAGTCTCGGTGCCTCCTGGAAGAGAACTTAGGGTAAGGAGAGGAATCAGGGTTGGTGTGGACAAATGCAAAGTCCTCATCATCTGGTGCGAAGTAATTCTGACTAGGTATGGTAGGAGATGTTTGAATTTGTCTCTGACTCAACATTCCTCCCATTGCTCATCAGATTTGTGTCCTAGGGAGAATAATGGTTGTCAGCGGCTAAAAATGCAAAGCCATTTCCACTACCAAGACCCATCAGGCAACGGATATAGATTGGCTTTGATGCCCCCTATTCCTAACTGTAGGGAATATGAAAAGTAGGAATAACTTTCCCTCCAGCATTGGCACAAGATGATCCATAGTTTTGGGCACCTCTGAGGTGCCTGTGAATACATTCTCTGAAGCAGTGAGGCTGACTATTCCTCAGAAGCAGCATGTGGGCTGTAAGAGTCTTCTGTGTTTTTGGGGAGACCACCCAGTGGTGGGACTAAGGAGGAAAAGGCTAAGATGTTATTTGAAGCCTGGCTGCACTACTTCTGAGATCCCTCAGGGGACTTTCAGAAATACTTGGGGCTTTGCAGAGGCATGAAATGCATTAACAGCAGACTCAGTAAGGGTCAAATTAATTTGGGCAGTTGATGGCCTTGTGACACTATTTAAGAGACTTATAAACCTCATCTTGGAAGCTTAGGCTAGCTCAGTGATTTACTAGCCTGTTCTTCACTTAGCATTCTCTTCTAAGAAGTTTTTTTGTGTTGAAACATAGCCTTCTAAACCTTTTTTAACAAACATAACAGCAATGATAATATGTTTGTTGAATATATGAGACCCTTTGCAAAGTTTATCTCATTTAAGTGTCACAACTCTGCAAAGGAGAGTGTTACATATCCCCATTTTGAAGATGAATAAAATGAGGTTGAAGGAGGTGAAAAACTTGCCTGAGTTTACCTAGCTGCTGAATACAGAATAACCTCGCTCTAACATCACCTCACTCTAACATCACCTCACTCTAACATCTGTACTTCCTCCAACAGTCTCTCCTTGCTGACCATAACATTTTAATATTCTATGGAGTGGAGGTACCATAATTCACTTAGTCATTAATGTATCAAATCATTTAATTATTCCTCTGTGCTTGGGACATATAAGTCAGCTTATTATTATTATTTTTGCTGCCATAAACAAAAATGAGGTGGATAACTCTTATTATTTTTATCAAGTACCCACCTCTACATTCTGAACGCCTGAACTATTTGTCCTAAGTAAAATAATTGGTCCTTTTTTTCCCCCATAACCTTCCTCCTATTTGCTATTTTCTGTTGGAGGGACTGAAACTTACGTACCTTTCACGATGTTACACACCCAGGCAGAATGGTCATTTGGCCTTTTGTGGCCCTTCACCCATGTTGGTGCCTTCCACAGGGTTCTAATCACAATGACCCTCATTGTAAATAAGTCTATTTCCTCCATGCATTAATAAGCTCCCTGGGGCCAAGATGCAAGGCTTTTGTTAAAATGTAGATGACTAGGGGCACCTAGGTGGCTCAGGTCATGATCCCAGACTCCTGGGATTGAACCCCCGCATCGCATCGGTCTCCCTGCTCGGCGGGAAGCCTGCTCTCCCTCTATCACTCCCTCTGCTTGTGTTACATCTCTCTGTCAAATAAATAAATAAAATCCTTAAAAAAATAAAAAAAATAAAATGTAGATGACTAGGTCCCATAGTAGACCTGCAGAATTAGAATCTGTAGGCTTGGGATCTGGATTTCTGCATTTTTACCAATCTACACAGGTGATTTTTATGGACTTGAACATTTGAGGATCCTTGCCCCACTGTTCTGAGTAGTAACTGGATGCAGAAGAGGAGAGCCAGTATTCCCACAAAGACTTTCGCATGGTCCTTTTGTTGCAGATAAAGACGAGAGGGAAAGAAATACCTTTTGGTCTCTCCAGCTGAGTGAACATCTATCCTATTCTAGAAAACAATAAAGTGACAAAGATTATGATGCAAATTTTTATTAAATTATTTTATTTTTAATGGATAATTTATACAATATAATCCAAAATTTAAAATATATAAAAATTGTACAGTCAAAAGTTATTCTCCTTCCAACCTGTATCCCTCAGTGGTCTACTCCTTGCTACTTCTAGAGGTAACCACTATTCTTCTGTATGTTTTTAATAAAGGGCTTGTAATTTCAGAGAGTGATGTACTATAGTAGTAAGTTCATTCAGAGTAAGAATCACATCTTTTTTAAAGAAAAACTTCTAATTTTGAAATAACTACAGACTCACAAAATTTTGCAAAAATAGTATATAACATTCCTGTGTACCCTTCATCCAGGTTCTCCCAATGGATGTATTTCAAATAACTATAGTGCAATAGCAAAACCAGACATTTGATATTGATAATTCGTGTGTATACTTCTGTGTCATCTGATTAGATATACAGATTCATGCAACAACCACGACAATCAAGATATTTTAGAACTAGTCCGTCACCACTACACATTACATAACTTACCATAGTTTACTACTATCGTCACTTTACTAGATCAAATGAATTGTAAAAATCTTACATTATTTTAAGTTTCTCTACCCTCTTGCTTCTATGATTGTCCTAAGTACCTCTTTCCCCTTCCTTCCTTCCTTCCTTCTTTCCTTCCTTCCTTCCTTCCTTCCTTCCTTCCTTCCTTCCTTCCTTCCTTCCTTCCTTTAAGCTTTATTTATTTGAGAGCATGCTTGCATGCATAATCAAATGGGGGGAGATGTACAGGGAGAGAATCTTCAAGCAGATTACCTGCTGAGCATGGAACCCATCTTGGGGCTTGATCTCAGGACCCATGAGATCATGACTGAGCTGAAACCAAGAACCTGAGGCTCAACCAACTGAGTCACCCAGACGCCCCCAGGATTCTTTCTTTTGTCATTTTTTCATTTTGAAAGTTTTCTGTAAGCTTTCTTTTGGAGTAGATCTAGTAGCCACAGATTCTCTTAATTTTTCTTTTTCTTTGTTTCTTTTTTTTTTTGTCTGAGAATGTGTTGATTTCTCTGCCATTCTTGAGGAATATTTTTGTTGGATAAAGAATTTTGGATTGATCATTCTTTTCTTTACCCACTTGACAAATGTTGTGACATTTCCATTTGGTTTCTGTGATTTCTGATGGGACATCTGCTGTCATTTACATAGTTTTTTCCCTATAAGTGAGCTGTCATTTCTCTGTTCCTGCTCTTAAGAATTTTTTCTTTCTTTTTTCTTTTTTAGTTTTCAGAAGTTTGATTATAATATGACTTGGTGTAGATTTATTTGAGTGTATCCTATTTGCAGTTCACCCAGCTTTTTAAGTTTGTAAATTTATGTCTTTTGCCAAATTCAGTTAATTTTCAGCCCTTAGGTCTTTAAATTTTTTTTTAGCCTCATCTCCTCTCCTTCTAGGATACAGATGAAATAATAGATATTTTGTTGGAGTCTAAAGTTCTTGAGGTTCTGTTACTATTATTTTAGATTTTATTTATTTGTCAGAGAGAGAGGAAGAGAGAGCATAAGTAGGGGGAGCAGGAGGCAGAGGGAGAAGCAGACTCCCCGCTGAGCAAGGAGCTCCATGTGGGGCTCTACCCCAGGACCTTGGGGTCATGACCTGAACCAAAGGCAGACACTTAACCTGAGCCACCCAGGCATCCCTCTGTTATTATTTTTTAAGTCTGCTCTTACTTTGTTGTTCAGATTGAGTAATTTCTATTTTATCTTCTAATCAAGTTCCCTGATTCTTTTCTCTGTCTTCTTCTTTGTGCTGTTAACTCTCTTCCTATGATTTAGAATTTTTATTTATTGTATTTTTCAGTTCTAATATTTCCATTTGGTTTTTCTTTTTGTCTTCTATTTCTTTCCTGAGACCTGCTGTTTCTTTGCTGAGACTTAGTCTTTTTTACATTCATTTGAAGCATGTTTATAACTGCTCACTGAAATATTTTTATGATGGATGCTTTAATTTTTTTCAGACAATTCTAGCATCCGTTTCATATAGGTGTTGGTGTCTGTTGATTGCTTTTTTCCACTCAAGTCGAGATTTGGTATGACAAGTGATCTTTGATTGCATCCTGGATATTTGGTGTATTGTGTTATTGGACTCAGTTTTATTTAAATCATCTGTTTTAGCAAAGCTTTCTGACCCTCGCAAGGAAGATGCCACCTGGTTACACCAGGTGGGAACAGAAGTTGAAAATTGGTTGGTCAGGGGTGCCTCATTACACGCGGAAGGAGAGAGTTTAGGGTCTCCACTAGGATGAGAGAGAGCCATTTTGTTACTACTACCCTACTGTTTACGGAGGGACAGGGATATAAAAGTATGGCTTCTCTACTTGGCTTTCTATGACACTATTTTGGAGGGCTATGGGCAGAGTGGAAAGCAAAGCTCCCCACATGGTCTTGTTAATGGGCTGCCCACGGCAACAGCACGTTTCTCAGTACTGGCTGGTGGCTCTGGTAGGTCAGTTATTATCTAAACTTTTTTTTTCTTTCTTGCTGAGCTGTCCCTTTCCTGTTCCTTTGGCTAGAGAGAGCAGGATTTTCTTGGGGGCTTTTATTGTTTTTTCTTATTGAGATTTACAGTTTAACAACTTCTCCAGCATCCAGGGTAGGATATATTAGGAGAAAGAAAACACAGAGAACTCACTGCTGTTGTTCCTCAGCTCCCAAGATCTCCAGGCAGTTTGCCCCCTTTTCTCCACCTTTCACTCTTTTTACATATGTTGTATGTATAATGTCCAGAGTTTTTAGCTGCTTAGTGGGGCAGAATAGAGATAAGTGGATCTACTTCATTTCATGCCAGAAATGGAAATGATCATGCATTTTTAATCAACTTTTTACTGCAGTTTGCAGGTGAAAGCGTAGGGAAGGTTTTCATGAAAATAAACAAAAAAAAAAACTCTGCCTGATTACTTTTCATTTTGTTCTTTTTCATTTTACCTAATTTCCCAAAATCCACATTTCTTTACTTAATCCACATGTCGACTTTGGCTCTTGTCTACATATCCCATGTTTGGGAACCTAGGGACTGGGATGGGGTAGGAGATAATGATTATGGAGGGACCCAACACCAGAACCATAACTTTGAACTTTTGGCTCTGGGGAACAATTTGAAGTATTTAATTAATCATGATGATTAGGTGACTTGTCCAAAGACACAGTGAATTCAAGGTGTGGAAGCAAAAGAGTTACTGGGAGTTGGGGCAGAGTAGATCCATGCTGTATGAGCTGAGCAGATGACAAGAAGCGGGTGGGACCAGTGAAGCAAGACCATCCCCTGGAGCTCACCCCCAGGGGCTGCTTCCAGCTCATCCTCCTGTTTCTAGGTAGATCCAGCAGGACAGTCTTTCCTCAAGTTTGTTGAACTAACATTTGCTGCACATCTAATACATTCAAGACCCTGTAGAGTGAGACAAAAAGACATCTGAGATGTGACTCTTGTTTTCAAAAAACATATAGTATGGAAGCTTCCCATTTTGTGGATTCTTTTATCGTATTATTTATTTCCTATATTTCACATGCCCGGTCAGAGGGTAATTTTCCCAGAGAGAGGGAGCATTACAAGATAAAATGAAACAGAAAAGCCTCCCCCACCACAGCCAGTAGTTGCTCTAGGGGCAAGCGCTAACCTGACTTGTAAGACAGTGTGAGGTGTGCCCAGTCCCCTCCCAGCCATTGGGTGGCTGTCCTGGTTCACTCCTCACACCTGACTCTGATCAGAGAGAAGCCAGGTCGCTTGTGACAGCTTTTCCAGTTGAAGAACATCGGGCTTAGCAGGCAGCTGCTGGCAGAGACAAAGATAGCTGATTGTGATCCTTAGCTAACCTGGGCAGTGACACATTCAGACCCACAGGAAGTGACAGTTTCAGAGGCAGGGCATGATACCCAGGAGAAATGTCCCCAAAATTGTCTACATTGGGCTGGCTGTGGTTATTGCCATCGATGTCCTCCTGGCATTTTATGCCAAGAGGATGTTACAAATGTCGGTTTGGGGAAATCTCCAAAAACAGCTTCATTTACCTTTGTCTGAATGGAACAGGACCGTGGTCAAGAGACCCTCTCATGTGGAGGTGGATTTGCAGCATCTGAGTAAGTTTGTAACATTAACTTGGAGGGATGGGGTGTGTGTGTGTGTGTGTGTGTGTGTGTGTACTTGCACACATACTTGATCACAAGTACATTTATGTAGGTAGGGAGATTGAGGCTCAGTATAAAAATCCCTGAGAGGCTCAGGAATAAACTGTCCTTAGGCTTTTGTGTGGCAGGAGCTGTTAAGCAAAGATGACAACCTCTGGGGCAAAGGCCTCCTTTCCATGTTGCTGTGAGCTCCCATGAGGAATTAACGGGGACTTGTTAGAGGATCTAAGATTGAACCCTGATATGGCCATGATCAACAAGCGCTTATCTCTCTCAGTCACAGACCCTGGAACTGTCCATGGAGATGAGAGGTTACCTGCTGGATCTCATACACTTGTAAAATATATGCAGGAAATGTTCTGTAAACGGATATATATCACATTTTAACCTCCCTCTTAAGTTGAGGTATAACTGACATTTAATATTAGGTTAACTTCAGGTGTATAACATAATGGTTCAGTATTTGTATATGCTGTGAAATGATCACCATAATAAGTCTAGTTAACATGCATCATCCCATAGTTTCCAGTTTTCATGTGCAAGCTCAGCACTAACTAGTCACCATGCTGTACATTATATCCCATACTTGTTTATTTTGTAGCTGGAAGTTTATAACCTTTGACACCCTTTCCCCATTTTACCCACACCCCCATCCCCTACCTCTCTCAACCACCAGTCTGTTCTCTGTATCTGTGAGCTCATTTTCCAACCCCCCCTTTTCTTTAGATTCCACATATAAATGGAATCATACAGTAATTGTCTTTTTCTGTTTGGCTTATTTAACTTAGCAGGATGCCTTCAAGATGTACCCAATTTTAACTTCTTCACATGAATTCTGTGAGTTTTAAAATTTTTTTTCTGGGATTTTTGATTCTGCCTCACTATGAAACTCTAATCCCTCTGAATTTTACATGTGTCACGGTCTGACTCCAGTGAGAGGAAGCAGCTATGTTTCCTCTGCTCCCAGGTGACAGGGATCTAATGTTTGTGGCCCAGAGAAGTGTCGAATGCGTGAGCAGGGAAGGTGTGTGCATATGGGGGTTGGAGACAGGCAAATCTCTTCTATAATGAGAACTGAGCATTGTCAGGGTTCAGGCTGAGGCCAAGGGATAGACAGAAGGATAGACAGTAGAAACAAAAGGAAGAGTTTATGTGGAGACTGGAGGAGAAAGGGGAAACAAGATGAAAGGAGAGAGAAAAAGCATCATAGCATCGTCTGCATCCTCCTTCATAAGTGATTATAGTTTATTGTGGTACACAATAAGGCAAGTCTCATAAGGGCTGGTTTAGTGAGTGTTTTTATAGAGTATCTTACCACTCTATTCCCTGTAGAAATTATTAATAATGAGTAAATAAATGAATGACTGTGGGAAGGAGAAAATAGAAGAAAGGCAGGCAAGGATGAAGGGGAGGTGGTACAAGGCCAATTTAAAAGTTTTTGGAAAATCAAATATATAGTGAAGGGAATGGTGGGTAATGGTGGAGGTTGGACTAGACCTGCCTTTTTTTAGCCACTGATAATGTAGTGGGATGTTTCTCAAATTTTATTGTACAGAGGAATTATTCCTTGATTTTTTTTGTTGTTGTTAAAAATGCAGATTCTGTAACTTCTCTTTCCCCTGTCTACCACAGGCCAGCTCTGGCTGAACCAGCAGTCCCTGAAGGAAGGACAGTGTTGGCGAATGACAGAGCCCCAAAGATTCTTTTTGATCACCTGCCAGGCATCTCTGACTTGCCGGCTTTCAGTGTCTTTATTTCTAGGCAACAGGTTACAGATCATCGTAAAGGAAAAAATCTTTTACAGGGAATGATTTTTGCTTACACAGTGTTTTGATTAATGAAACATAGTGCTTTGGTCAGTGAAACATATTTTTGCAGGTGTTCATATCCACAAGTCACGCTAACTCCCTTAACCAGGACATGCTAATTAGTAAGGTTATTTATGATTTCTTATATTTGGTGCCTAGAGGATAAAGGGTAGACTAATCAGATGGTGCTTTTTAAGTAGGTCTTACAGACAAGAAAGCAATTAAAAGGCTTAGCTGAGCTATATACAAAGTTTAAGCTACATTATTAATTCAATGGCCAGGAGGTAGTCTGGCATCAGGGAAAAAGATAACTTATTTTGCAAAAGTAAAAGCGTTTGCTCAAGCCTCTCTTCGATGACTGGGTGCGGAACCCTTTATGGATCCTTTGTGTGTGTGGCAAAGTTCTTGTTAGTACAGTTTTATTTCTTATATTAAGCCCTTTATTTAACCATTCAAGAGCCCGGACAACCTCCTCCACAGAGCTGCAGGAAATTTAAGGGGACAAAAAGTACACTCTTAATGGACTGTACGGGAGTCTGGGTGTGGCTTAGAGCGTCCTGAGGCCCTGTCAAGAGTAATGTGCTCTGCTTTTAGGATAAAGACCAAACAGTAGAAAGAGGAGATGCCAGTTTCGCACCGTCGGCAAGAGTGAGGCTCAGACTGCCCTTTCCTCGCTGTGACCACCTAGTGGGGTTATTTTCCAGTTTCGCACCGTCGGCAAGAGTGAGGCTCAGACTGCCCTTGCCTCGCTGTGACCACCTAGTGGGGTTATTTTCCAGTGGCAGGAGCCGTGCTTCCTCTGCTCCCTTCTCACTGAGACTTACGGAAGCCAGTGAGTTTTCCCGTGAGGCAGGAGCTGTGTTTCTACTGCCATCTTCCCCACGGTGACTCTGGGGGCTTGTGAGACCCACACGGCTCCCGACACCTAACTCTGTCTGATTTAGTTGATTTGTGGATAAGCCCGAATACCTACATATTGAAATAATCATGACAGTTCTGATGTGTTTCTTGGGCCTTATTCTGAAACACGTGAGCTCATTATCAATCTGGTGTGGGCCTCAGGAGAGATAAGCTCTGATAAGGTTTAGGAGTGATGTATTCTAGTGCACACCGGGCCAGGACAGCGTTGCATGGCTCTGACAAATTCCCTGGACATACTGCATCCCCTGGGACAAGAGATTGCACATTTCAGAATTTGAAGAGGAAAACATTTCAAGGAAATCTGGATTGAAAGCAATGCCCAGGATTACCTGCAGTATTTTCTCTCCCGCCCTTCATTTGCAGAAGAAAGTGTGAAATTGCCTATGAAGCAAGAAGGAGCTGTGGACAGCACAGTGGGGAAGGTGAAATACAAGCATCCTGTTCTAAAGGCCGCAGACGTCAAAGCAAGCGAGACCAAGAAGCGCAGACCCAAAAAGATACTCTTCCCGAACTCCCAGCTTTTCAGGCGGTGGGGTAAGGGCCTTTCTGGGGCCCAGCAGAAGAAGGCCGAGGAGCTTTTCCAGAAGTTCGGATACAACGTTTACCTCAGCGACCAGTTGCCTTTCAATCGCACCATCCCAGACACCCGAGATTCCAGGTAGGATGGACTGAGTTTGGGTTGCCAGGGGACCTTGGTTTAATTGGGAGATGAGATTTGGGAGCAGCAGAAGTCAAGGATTGAAAGAGGGTTGAAGAGTGGAAAATTGATGGGGAGGGAGTTGTGGCAGGCTGACTGAGTAGAGTTCTTGTTTCTTGTCCATTTTATAATGGCAGCTCAGAGAGGACAACTGACTGGTCCAAATGTGTAGCTCCTAGGAGATGCGCAGGGCTGTCAGAGAAACAGGTCCTTGAGAATTCTGATGATGAGTCTGACTCATAATTGTATAGATGAGGAAACCGAGGAAAGGCTTGTACTAGTCACACTGAAGTTAACAGCTCAACTTGCTCCTCTGGTGTTTTCCTCAAATTCTCTGTGTGAATTCCTTTCTGTTATTAATTCTACTTTAAAGAGCTTTCTCTGGGGCACCTGAGTGTCTGCTCAGGTCATGATCCCAGAGTCTTGGGATCCAGACCTACTTTGGAATCCCTGCTCCGCAGGAAGCCTGCTTCTCCCTCTCTCACTCCCCCTGTTTGTGTTCCCTCTCACACTGTGTGTGTGTCTCTCTCTATCAAATAAATAAAAAAATAAAATCTTAAATACAGAGCCTTCGCTCTCTTTCTCCATCAGTTTATTCTTCCCACTGCTTTTTCTGTCTTTGTTTCTCCCACTATCCTTCATAAGCTTTCAAAATAACAACTTTGTTGAGATATAACTCATATGTAATTCATCAATTTAAAGTGTACAATTTAATGGTTTTTAGTATATTCACAGAGAGGTGCACCATCACCATAATCAATTTTTAAACATTTCCATCACTTTGAAAAAAATTCCATACCCATTAGTAACCCCTCCCTGTTTACCCATAATTCCTTATCCCTAGGCAAACATTAAGCTACTTTCTGTCCCTATGGCCATACCTATTCTCAACATTTCATATAAATGGAATAATATGGGTCTTTTGTGACAGACTTTTTTCACTTAGAATAATGTTTTCTTTTTTATTTATTTTTAAACATTTTATTTGTTTATTTGACAGAGAGAAACACAGCTAGAGAGGGAACACAAGCAGGGGGAGTGAGAGAGGGAGAAGCAGGCTCCCCACTGAGCAGGGAGCCCAATGCTGGGCTGGATTGCAGGACCCCAGGATCATGACCTGACCCTAAAGCAAACTCTTTTTTTTTTTTTTTAAAGATTTTATTTATTTATTTGACAGAGAGACACAGCTAGAGAGGGAACACAAGTAGGGGGAGTGAGAGAGGGAGAAGGCTTCCTGCCCAGCAGGGAGCCTGATGTGGGGCTCGATCTGAAGGTAGGTGCTCAATGACTGAGCCACCCAGGCACTCCAGTGCTTTCTTTTTTAAAATTATTATTATTATTTGTATTATGTTCAGTTAACCAATATATAGTACATCATTAGTTTTCAGTGGAATGTTCAACAATTCATTAGTTGCATGTAAAACCCAGTGTTCATCATAACATGTGCCCTCCTGAACACCCATCACCTGGCTGCCCCATCTCCCCACTCCCCTCTCCTCTGAAACTGTCAGTTTGTTTTCCAGAGTCTAGAGTCTCACTGACTCTTCCCCTTCAGTTTTCCCTCCCTTTCCCTATTGTCCTCTGTGCTATTGCTTGTGTTCCACATATGAGTGAAGCTATATAATTATCTTTCTCTGCTTGACTTATTTCACTTAGCATAATCCCCTCCACTTCCATCCATGTCGATGCAAATGGTGGGTATTCGTCCTTTCTGATGACTGAGTGATAGTCCATTGTATATATGTACCTAGAATCACGTTTTCAAGTCACATTCATGTTGTAGCATGTATAGATACTTCACTCCTTTTTTTGGCAAATAATACTCCTTTGTACAGGTGTGCCGCATTTTGTTTATCTGTTTGCCAGTTAGTGGACATTTGGGTTGTTTCTATCTTTTGACCATTAAGAATAATACTGCTCTCAGGGGCGCCTGGGTAGCTCATTCATTAAGCATCTGCCTTCAGCTCAGGTCATGATCCCAGGGTGCCAGGATCGAGCCCCGTCATCGGGCTCCCTGCTCGGTGGGAAGCCTGCTTCTCCTTCCTTCAATCCCCCTGCTGGTGTTCCCTCTCTGTGTTTTTTTCTGTCAAATACATAAATAAAATCTTAAAGAAAAAGAATAATACTGCTCTGAACATTCATGTCTAAGTTTTTGTGTGGACATATGTCTTCAGTTTTCTTGGTTACACCCTAGAAGTGTAATTTCTGTGTTATATAATAACTCTATATTTAACATTTTAAAGGAACTTCCAGACTGTTTTCTAAAGTGACTGCATCACTGTACTTTCTTTCTAGCAGTATATGAGAGTGCTGTTTTTTCCACATGCTCACTAACATTTGTTGATGATAGACATTCTAGTGATGTGAAGTGGTATATCATTGTGATCTTCATTTAAATTTTCCTAATATCTAATGATGCTGAACATCTTTTCATGTGCATATTGGCCGTTTGTATATCTTCTTTGGAGAGTTGTCTACTCAGAGACTTTCTCCTTTTTAAAATCAGTTTATCTTTTTACTACTGAGCTGCAAGTGCTCTTTATATATTCTAGATATAAGTTCCAATCAGACATAATGATTTGCAGTGTTTTCTCCCTTGTGAATTGTCTTTTCACTTTATGATTTTTTTGTTACACGAAGGTTATTAATATGATTTTGTCTGGTTTATCTGACATTTTTCTTTGGTTGTTTATGCTTTGGATGTCATATGTAAGAAACTAATGCTTAGTGCAAAGTTATGAAGATTTATGCCCTTTTTTCCCAAAAGTTTTATAGTGTTAATCTTACATTTAGGGTTTTGTAAATTAATTTTTAGACATGGTGTGACATAGAAGTGCAATTTTATCTTCTTGCTTATGACTGCCCAACTGTCCTAGCACTCTTTGTGACTCTAAAAAGAGACTACTTTTCCTCATTGGATTATCTTGGCACCCTTGTCAAAACCAATTGGTCATAAATGTAAGAATTTATTTCCAGATCTCAATCCTATTTCATTGTTTTATAGGTCTATTTCTTATACCAGTAATTCACTGATTTGACAACTGTAGCTTTTGTAGTAAGTTTTGAAATCAAGAAGTATGAGTCTTCCAACTTTCTTCTTGTTCAAGACTGTTTTAGCTATTCTGGGACCTTGAATTTCCACATGAATTTTAGGATTAGCTGGTCAATTTTTGCAAACAAACCAGCAGGATTTTGAAAGGGACTGGATTGAATCTGTAGTTCAATTTAGGGAGTATTGTCATATTAACAATTAAATCTTCCAATCCATGAACATAGAAAATCTTTGTATTTATTTAAGTTTTCTTTAATTTCTTTCAACAGTGTTTTGGGTTTGAAAGTATAAGTTTTGCACTTCTTTTCTTAGATACATTTATCTTTTTGAAGCTATTGGAAGTGAAATTGTTTTATTAGTTTCATTTTCAAATTGTTCATTGTAAGTCTATAGAAACACATTTTTTTTGTATATTGAAATTGTGTTCTGCAACCTTACCATATTCATTTATTAATTCTATTAGTTTTTTTAGTGCATATTTTAGAATTTTCTCTATATTAGACTATGTCATCTGTACATAGAGAAAGCTGTACTTCTTCCTTTTCAATATGATGATTTTTATTTAATTTTATTGCTTAATTGCCTGGCTAGAATCTTCTGTAAAATGTCACATAGAAATGGTGAG
>PITA01016491.1:5566-25336 GCA_004023965.1 Spilogale gracilis
TTTTTTAAAGATTTTATTTATTTATTTGACAGAGAGAAACACAGCCAGAGAGGGAACACAAGCAGGGGGAGTGAGAAAGGGAGAAGCAGGTTTCCCGCCGAGCAGGGAGCCCGATGTGGGGCTCGATCCCGGGTCTCCGGGATCATGACCTGAGCCGAAGGCAGTCGCTTAACCAACTGAGCCACCCAGGCGCCCCTTTTCTTTTTTTTTTTTTAAGATTTTATTTATTTATTTGACAGAGACAGAGGTCACAAGTAGGTAGAGAGGCAGGCAGAGAGAGAGGGGGAAGCAGGATCCCCGCTGAGCAGATGCGGGCCTCGATCCCAGGACCCTGAGATCATGACCTGAGCCAAAGGCAGAAGCTTTAACCCATTGAGCCACCCAGAGGCCCTGGGACTTGGTTTCTTTAGTGGATGTTACTGACAGTGCCAGTATCTCTCTAACAGCCCCCTTCGCTGACCGCTTTAATTTCCATCTTTCCCTTTGGCACTTTGTACCTCTCACTGCACTAATCCCACTCACCTGTTACATAGTAGAATACAACCCCCCTGAGGGTAGAACCCAAGGTATACTCCCCTTTACGTCCACTGTGGTAGGAAGCACACTCCTAATGAAGAGAGAAGTTAGTGACACATGAGCGCCATGCAGTGCGCTGCAAAAGTGCTCAGAAGCTCAGAATACAAGGATGACTGGATGGAAGGCTGGTCATTCATGAAGGAAGGCTTCCCTGAAGGAGCTGATTTCTCAGCTGGATTTCAGAGAAAGTGATGGCATTCAGTTATAGGGAGTAAAGGCAATGAAAGCAGGAGAAATCAGTGAGCTCTTTTTTTTTTTTTAATTAACTGATTAATTAATTAATTTTTAAAAAGATTTTATTTATTCAACAGAGAGAAACACCACCAGAGAGGGAACACAAGCAGGGGGAGTGAGAGAGGGAAAAGCAGGCTTCCTGCTGAGCAGGGAGCCCGATGTGGGACTCGAACCCAGGTCTCTGTGATCATGACCTGAGCTGAAGGCAGTCGCTTAACCAACTGAGCCACCCAGGCGCCCCAGTGAGCTTTTTTTTAAGGAAAGATCTGGAAAACATTCTAGGAAGTAGTTGGAATTTCTAACCGGAAGGGTGAGGTTAATAAGGGGTGAGGTTAAGAATCATCTGAGTTTTTGTTAACAGTAGAAACCATGGGACTCTGTGAGCTCTCAGGATGGCCAAGGTTGAAGGACACGGTAAATGATGGGAACGAGTGCTGCTGCTGCTTCTCCATGGACTGTAGGCTTATAGGCTGAGAATGGTTGGGAAGATCAGAGGAGCCCTGGTGAGGGGTCAGTGCCCAGGAGGTGTAGATATAGGATGTGTGCACTATCGAATCTGAAGCACGGAAAGAGCGAAGTGGATGAGTGACTTGAGGCAGCAGACTGGGTGGCATGACTGGGCCTGAACCTGGGAAAGTGAGAGGGGCAGTGCTAGCTAGGAAGGCAGTAGCTGATGCCCGTGGGCTTGAGTAGGGCTCCAGAGAGATGACCGCCATGGGTTAGGGAGGGGGATATCAGGCTTATGGAAGGACTGGGAAGACTTGAAGGTGGGGGTGGCAGGCTGTGAGTACTTGAAGCAGTGATGAAGTCATGCTTCCAGCTGGGAAGAAGGGGAGAGGGCAGTGCTGGGAGGGGGTGCTTGGGTGGCATTGGGAGTCTGGGGGGCATGGTGGTTGGACAGAGCCAGGAAGAGTTTTGTCAATACCCAGGGAGTTGGTGCCTGAGAACGAGCTGGTGGAAAAGAAGCAGTCATAGCGAAGTGAGACAGAGGTCAGTGCGGAATGCAGGTGCCTGGCTTTACTGCACTGAGGTTTGGAACAGAGCAGCGGGGTCCCCATAGAACCTCAGTACCCAGGGTGGCTTGGAGAGGGACTTTGAGCATGGCCATTAACTCTTACAGTTGTTGTAGAGGAAGGAACATTTCTTTAGTCTGTGGCCTTCCTCACCTGGAGAGGGATTGTGTCTGCTCTTCACAGGAGGAGGAGCTGACTACTCTCTCTGAGGAGGAGATCGCCCTGCCCTCTCAACTGGAGGGGTTCTCATTGCTTTTAGGGGAGTTCATAATCCTGTGCTTTCACGTGAGGAAAGGCTTCAGATGTACCTAAGTCCATGACAGTAGAACATATCTGTGTCTGGGTGCTCTGTGCACTGTTGGTCCCTCCTGCCCCTTGCTGCTGCTTCTCCATGGACTGTAGTCTTTCACTTTCCTTACCAGGCTGCCCGTGGCTGGGGAAAGGAATGTGCTCATCACCAGCGCACTCCCTTATGTCAACAATGTCCCGCACCTTGGAAACATCATTGGTTGTGTGCTGAGTGCTGACGTCTTTGCCAGGTGGGCCAGCTGCTTGGGGAGGGACCTTTTGAGGGAAGAGTGGGCCCAGAGGAATGGAATCCTCAAGGGTGGGGGTTCTGGGGACATGGGAGGGGCTGAGATGGGGCCCCCGTAATCACCATATCCCCTTCCAGGTACTCCCGCCTCCGCCAGTGGAACACCCTCTATCTGTGTGGGACAGATGAATACGGTACAGCGACAGAGACCAAGGCTATGGAGGAGGGTCTGACCCCCCAGGAGATCTGTGACAAGTACCATGCCATCCATGCCGACATCTACCGCTGGTTTAATATCTCATTTGATATTTTTGGTCGTACCACTACTCCACAGCAGACCAAGTAGGTTTCCTCTAATCAGGCCACAGTGGCGGGTGAACACTGGGCCTGGGGGCAATGAAAATGTCCTGGAAACAGAAGGAACCAAAAGTATTGTTTAGGCATCCCCCCCACCTTCCAAACTTAGAATCTGAAATTGACCTGAAATGGATCCCAAGCGTAGGGATTCCGTGGTTATGGAAGGCTGCCCAGGGACTGAAGGAGTGGTGAGGAAGGGAAAAGACAGGATTTAGGCTCATGGGAGGTAGGAGCCTTCCCTCCACCACCTCCCTGCTCTTCCCTGGCTGCTCTGGAGTTCGAGGGACATTCCCTCCCATTCCCATGTTGGTTTATAGCAAATACACTCTTTCTTCCTCTGCCTGATACTCATCCTTAATGGAAACTATATAGTGGGCAGGCTGTCAGCTTAATAGTGTTAAGCAGTTTAGCAGTTAGACTGATTAATTTTAATTCTGGGACATATTAAAAAGTACAGCCCTGTCCTTTTAGAGATTCTTGTTAGCAAAGAGTACAAAACTGTTACATTTGTATGTGACAAACCAATGCTAGCATGTCAAGGAAGAGATTGTGTAATAGGAAGAGTTGGGCGGTATGTATGAGGGGTCTGGGTCCTCTACTAATACTCTCTGAAGATGACTAGATGGCCTTGGCCTTGAGGGGCCTTCTGCCTATTTTTTTTGTGACACTGGGACCGATGTGGGGCCTGGGTGGAGTGACAGGAAGGAGGGGTCCACCACTTGCCCTGACGTCCTCTGACATTCCTTTTCCTGACTCACCTTGCCAGAATCACGCAGGACATCTTCCAGCGGTTGTGGACCCGAGGTTTTGTACTGCAAGATACCGTGGAGCAACTGCGATGTGAACACTGCGCCCGCTTCCTGGCTGACCGCTTTGTGGAAGGCGTGTGTCCCTTCTGTGGCTACGAGGAGGCCCGGGGTGACCAGTGTGATAAGTGTGGCAAGCTCATCAATGCCATTGAGCTCAAGGTGAGAGGAGGGTCTCATGGAAGGAGAGGAGGAGGGAAACAGTCTCTATTGCTCAGGGACTCCCAGGCTGTCCCATTCAGGATTTTCATTTTGGCATTCAGGGCCTTTCACCTGTGCCTTTTTTTTTTTTTTTTAAAGATTTTTTTGGACACCTGGGTGACTCAGTGGGTTAATCTTCTGCCTTTGGCTCAGGTCGTAATCTCGGTCCTGGTATCAAGGCCCGCATCGGGCTCTCTGCTCAGCAGGAAGCCTGCTTCCTCCTCTTTCTCTGCCTGCCTCTCTGCCTACTTGTGATCTCTCTCTGTGTCAAATGAATAATTAAAATCTTTTTTATTTTTTAAAAAAATATTTTTCTTATTTATTTTAGAAAGAGAGAACAAGCAGGGGGAGGAGAGGGAGAAGCAGATTCCCTACTGAGCAGGGGACCGCAGATGGGGCTCGATCCCAGGACCTGAGCTGAAGGCAGCTGCTTAACTGACTGAACCCCCTAAGTGCCCCTCACCAGTGCCTCTTTTTACCCCAGCTCATCTTTCTGTTCATTGGACACATACTGAGCATTTACTACATGTTTAGCATTGTGCTAGGAAATAAGATGAGAGCTTGCTTCCCTACCTTTGCTCCTCCTTCAGACTACTTAATTTGCATTTTTTTGGTTAGTTTTTTTCTCTGTAAACAGATTTCCTCTTCTCTGTGTTTACTCATTGGCTAACTTATTCATTCTTTTATACAGTACATGTTTTTTGTTGTTGTTTTTGTTTTTTTTTAAGATTTATTTATTTATTTATTTATTTGACAGAGAGAAATCACAAGTAGGCAGAGAGGCAGGCAAAGAGAGAGGAGGAAGCAGGCTCCCTGCTGAGCAGAGAGCCTGATGCGGGCCTCGATCCCAGGACCCTGAGATCATGACCTGAGCTGAAGGCAAAGGCTTTAACCCACTGAGCCACCCAGGCGCCCTACAGAACAGGTTTTTTGACTCCTTATGATAGGGTAGTCACTCGGGACTGATGGGGATGTAGCAGTGAGTAAAACAGATCTTTATCTAGTGTGGGGTAGACCAACCCTAAAGACAAGAGCGTACATATAGGATAAACTGCCAGGAGGCTGTGATAGTGGCTTCTGGGTAAAGATTTTAGCCAGGTGATTAGGGAAGGAAGGCTTGTCAGAGGAAGTAACATGTGAACTGAGAGTTTAACTAGAGAAATTAAAGGAGCAAGCTGGGTGATGAGAGGTTGACGAACATTCCAAGGAGAAGGAGTAGGAAATGCGAAGGCCCAAGGCAGCAAGCAGCTGAAAGGGCAGAAAGGAGAAGGCCAGCATAGCTGTAGCACAGTGAGAGGGAGGCTGGATTGAGATGAGGTCAGAGAGGTCAGCAGTGACCAGATGACCAGGGTCTCGAAAGCCATTTTGGCAGCTGGATGGTAGGCTGCTCCATGGAAAGTAGACGAGAGGGAAGCAGGAGAGAACGTGGGGAGACCAATTTGGAGGCCAGAGTGGTAGCTCAGAAATGAATGATAGTTTGGCCTAGGTGAGTAACAGCAGGCATGCGAAGGGAAAAAGGATTTGAAATAGATTTCAGAGGCAAAGTCTGTAGAACCAGACAGTTGAATTCGGGGTGAGGGGACTTCAAGAAAACAATGACTTGTGTAGGTTTTCGGCTTGAGCTGCTGGGGTGCACAGCAGCAGCATGTACAAACGTGGGCCGGCTGGGATGAATGACAGGTACCCGGTGCAGTGCAGGCCACTGGGTTTGTTTGCCTTGCGGTGCTTGTTAGACACCCACGCCGAGGCGTGAGGTCAGTGGCTGGGGATAGGCTTGTAGAGTTCAGGACAGAGGTCCTGAGAGAGTTCTCATCACCCAACTTCAGAAGCTGGGGTGCCTGACTGGCTCAGTCGGCAGAACTAGTGCGTCTTGACCTCAGGGTTGGTCGTGAGTAGTGTGGAGCCTACTCAAAAAGAAAAAGATTGAAAAGCACAGATCAAAGCCCACCAGGAAGCTTTCATTGATTGGCCACCCCCCAATTGTTGAGTTCTCTTGCTGTCATCTGCCAGTGTTTGCATAGTCAGTGTGTGCTGTGAAAATAACTATTTTGTGACATTCTGCTTTGGAAAGGTCTGCACTTGCTTCTCATGGTTCCTGCCCTCCCTAACATGATTGTAACTTCCTCGGGGAGAGGAACTGTGTGTCTCCGCTCCTTCCCTCATGCAGCTGCCTTTGGTGCAGTGTTCTCTACTGAGCCTATGCTCAGAGAATGCTTTTTCCTGTTCTTTGCAATGATAAGACAGAGTCGTAAAACTCTGAGTAACAAATGCTGTGCTCTGTGGCCCAAGTAAGCATGAAGCTCAGTGAGATGGCTTACTCAGGTGCTCTGTGTGTCTCCCCTTGCCTGCACAGCTCCCCCTGGCCTGAAGTCCTGATCCTACCTCACCTTGGGTCACCCCTTCCCTTGAATTTCTTTCACAGAAGCCTCAGTGTAAAGTCTGCCGGTCATGCCCTGTGGTAAAGTCCTCTCGGCACCTGTTCCTGGACCTGCCTAAGGTAAGTGGGCCTTGGCCTCAAGCTAGTCTATATGGCCTCTTTGGCCCCCTCTGCCTCAGCCACAGATCTGTACCAAGCCATGCTCAAATGTTTTTAATTTCCCTTTTAAAAACATACAGGCTTATTGTAAAAAAAGTATAACAGATTAAAGGGGGCAGAATGCAAGGCCCAGGCCTATTCCCCAGAGGTATTGACTACTGCTCATTTTCCTTTGTGTCTGTTCAAGTAAACATAGGCATATGAAAATATTTTCATATATTTTTTCGTTTTCCTAATATAAATTAGATCATGGCATTCATGTGGTTCTGTACTCTCTTTCTTTCGTTTACTTTATGATATGTTGAGTGGATTTTTTTTTTAAAGATTTTATTTATTTATTTGACAGAGAGAAACACAGCTAGAGAGGAAACACAAGCAGGGGGAGTGAGAGGGAGAAGCAGGCTTCCCATGGAGTAGGGCGCTCGATGTGGGGCTCGATCCCAGGACCCAGGATCATGGCCTGAGCCGAAGGCAGCCGCTTAAGTGACTGAGCCACCCAGGCGCTCTTAGTTAATCCTGAACCATTTTTCATGAAGCTTTTCCAACTCTCGCACCCCTACACATGTACCCTTCTCCTTTGCTCATTTATTAGTTACCCATTATCAGTGTGGGCTCATGGATTCCTATGTGGGTATTTTTAGTGGTTTGTAATTCATTCCTGTCATGAATTATTTTCATGCTCATATTATCCCTTACTTGGCTGGCGGGAGCCTCTTTAAGATAGTTTCTCTGTGTGTTTTTGACATCTCTCACCTTTTGCTAAGTGCTTCCTTATTTTTTAGCATAACAAGGTATCTAAGTTCATTTGTTACAGCCTCAGAATCAACCATTTCTCCACAAAGCCCTGGTTCATTTTAGTAGAGAACAGTATTAGAGACCCAGATTGAGGTGTGTTCATTGCTACTGGGGTGTCTTTGCTTCTAGTCCCTTCCTGCAAAAAGAGTTAGGCATTCATTTGAAGTTTACACTAACACCTCTGATTCCAGTCCATCCCTACAAGGGTCTTCCCCACCTTTCCTTATTTCATGTTTGTATCTCCCTCCTAGCACAGTAAGTACTCTGGCTCCTGACCTTTACTCCTAAAAATAATTTCAGAATTGCTTCACCCGTACCTCTACAAAAAGACCTGCTAAAAAAGAGTTTGGGGGCACCTGGGTGGCTGGCTCAGTTGGTTAAGCGACTGCCTTCGGCTCAGGTCATGATCCCAGAGACCCGGGATCGAGTCCCACATCGGGCTCCCTGCTCGGCAGGAAGCCTGCTTCTCCCTCTGTCACTCCCCCTGCTTGTGTTCCCTCTCTGGCTGTGTTTCTCTCTGTCAAATAAATAAAATCTTAAAAAAAAAGAAAGAGTTTGGGCTTTGTTGGTACCCTTGCTCCTTTCCCTCAGCCGAGGCTATATAATCAGGTAATGTGTTCAGAATTGTTTTCTATTAGCCTTTTCCCCCCTTCCCTGTGGTTTTGTTACTGAAATAAGTTGATAATTGCTTTTAGTTTTTTTTCCCTCTCCGTGTCCTTGTTTATTTTTTGAATAAGGAGAACATCAATCTGCTTTTAAAAATCAAAACCATATAAAAAGGTATACTCAGAGAAGAGTCATTCCATTTCCTGTTCATGCCACCTTGTTCTCCCATTTCCTGTAGCTAATCAACTTTGTCTTCAATTTTATTCTTTTTTTTTTTTAAGATTTTGTTTATTTATTTGACAGAAACATAGCTAGAGTGGGAACATGAGCAGGAGGAGTGAGAGAGGGAGAAGCAGGCTTACTGCTGAGCAGGGAGTCCCATGCGGGGCTCGATCCCAGGACTCCAGGGTCATGACCTGAGCCAAAGACAGACGCTTAACAGTTGAACCACCCAGGCGCCCCTTCAGTCTTATTCTTAACGTGTTTATTTTTGTAAACCTATATATAAAGATAAGCAGGGGTGTGTGTGTATTATTTCCTCTTCTCATTCAAAATACAGCATTCCCGGGGCGCCTGGGTGGCTCAGTTGGTTAAGTGACTGCCTTCGGCTCAGGTCATGATCCCGGAGACCCGGGATCGAGTCCCACATCAGGCTTCCTGCTCGGCGGGAGGCCTGCTCCTCCCTCTCTCACTCCCCTTGCTTGTGTTCCCTTTCTGGCTGTGTTTCTCTGTCAAATAAATAAAAGCTTTAAAAAACAAAACAAAAAACAAAATACAGCATTCTGGGTGTATACTCTTGTGTGTTTTGTTTTTTTCGCCTGACAGTATGTTCTGGAAATCACTCCATATCAGTTTACAGATATCCTTATTTGATCAGTTTTTAACGGCTGCATAGTACTCTATTCGGTGTAGGTACTATAGTTTATTCACCTGTTTCCTAGGATTACCATTTAGGTAGTTTCCAGTGAATTGTGATTATAAATAACGCTGCAGCAAATAACCTTGTGCTTGTGAATTTCTGTACTGTTGGAAGTATGTCTGTGGGATAAAGTCCTTGAAGGTGATTACTTGCATACATAGTTTATTGCCACAGTTTTCTCCATACATGTTTTGTTTTGCCTTCCTACCAGCATTGTGTGTACCTGTTTCCCCATAGTCTCACCAGTAGAGCTCTTGGCCGGCTTCAGAAGCAATGTTATTTATGTGCAAAATCACATGAACCATTCCTTCCAACAGATTTATCTTTGTTTTTCTGCTTATAAAAGTGACATAAGCTTGTTTCTAAAATTTCAGGTAGAAATATGGTATAAAACTAGATGTTCTATGTAACTGCATCTGAGAATAGAGCACTGATATGTATTATTTTTCTTCACAATTTTTTCTGAGCTTCTGTTCATCTGTAGTTACTTATTTTTATAATGATAGGATTATATTTTATTTTATTTTTTATTTTTTTTATTTTTAAAAGATTTTATTTATTTGAGAGCGAGAAACACAGCTAGAGAGGGAACACAGCAGGGGGACTGAGAGAGGGAGAAGCAGGCTTCCCGCCAAGCAGGGAGCCTGATGTGGGGCTCGATCCCAGGTCTCCAGGATCATGACCTGAGCCGAAGGCAGTCGCTTAACCAACTGAGCCACCCAGGCGCCCAGGATTATATTTTATATTATTTTGTGGTTTGCTTTACTTAATAAACGTGTCTCGGAGTTACATGTGAGTATATACAGATCTAACTCACTCTTTAACAGTCTTAAAAGTATTTCATTGTCGGGCACCTGCGTGGCTCAGTGGGTTAAAGCCTCTGCTTTCGGCTCAGGTCATGATCTCAGAGTCCTGGGATTGAGGCCTACTTCAGGCTCTCTGCTTAGTGAGGAGCCTGCTTCTTCCTCTCTCTCTGTCTGCCTCTCTGCCTACTCATGATCTCTCTGTCAAATAAATAAATGGGATCTTTGGGGAAAAAAAAAAGTATTTCATTGTATTGATATACCATATTTATTTAAACTCTACTGAACCATGGGAGTTGATTGCAGTGTTTTTGCTGTGATGAACAGTGTCCTTCCTTACATACACATCCATGTTGTGTATTTCTATTGCAAAAGTTCCTTCTAGTGGAATTACTATGTCAGAGTCACAAGTCTTTTAATTGTATATTGCCGAACTACTCCAGTGAGGTTGTACATATTTATCCTTAATGTGAACCATGTATAAGACTGTCCTAAATCAGATCTCTGGCTTTCTCTGCCATTTCAGCTGGAAAAACAGCTGGAGGAATGGTTAGGGAAGACATTGCCTGGCAGTGACTGGACCCCCAATGCCCGGTTCATTATTCGTTCTTGGCTTCGGGATGGCCTCAAGCCACGCTGCATAACCCGAGATCTCAAGTGGGGAACCCCTGTGCCCTTAGAAGGCTTTGAGGACAAGGTAAAATCCCTGTGCTTTATTCATATGTCCTATTATTCTGCCTTTGGGTTGAGACCCTGAACTAGCAGAATAGACTGTTGATTATCTCTTGCTCTAGTTGGAGACTGGGTTGGTGAAGTTGTCCCAGTTTTCCTTCATCCTAGTCTGTTTCCTTCCTTCTGGCCCTCCAGGTATTCTATGTCTGGTTTGATGCCACTATTGGCTACTTGTCCATCACAGCCAACTACACAGACCAGTGGGAGAGATGGTGGAAGAACCCAGAACAAGTGAGCAGTTCTTGGTTAGCCTGTTCTTGGGGCGGGCGCGTGCGTTGGGTGGTTAGGGTTGGGTATCTGATCTTTCTTGGGCCTTTGAAGATCATCTCAGGAGCTTTGTTTCCCAACTGTATTCTGTAGGTGAACCTGTATCAGTTCATGGCCAAAGACAATGTTCCCTTCCATGGCTTAGTTTTTCCTTGTTCAGCTTTAGGAGCTGAGGACAACTATACTTTGGTCAGCCACCTCATTGCTACAGGTACCCTGGAAGACTGAAGATGGGGAGGTTCCTAGGGATTGAGGGCTGAGGCAGTATTTGCAAGAAGATCCTGGAGAGGTGCTGGATCTTGAGTTAGGAAGTGAAATGATATAGGAAGTTAGAACATGAGAACCCAAAAGAAGGGAACAAGAACCTAAGAAAGCAGAAGTGTGAAGCTAAAATTTTGTAATGGGTAAAAGCAAAGGGGGAAAAAGACTAAAATGGAGAGGACGAGATCCCTACGTTCTTCGCAGGCCTGCTACTCAAGAAGTGTTGCCGAACACCCGTAGTTGAGCTTGAGGGAGAGGAAGAGCTAGTGGGTCAGAGAGGGAGGGGTGTGATTTGAGCACATGGTTCTCATTCTGCTTCTCTGTCCAGAGTACCTGAACTATGAGGATGGGAAGTTCTCCAAGAGCCGGGGCGTGGGAGTGTTTGGTGACATGGCCCAGGACACAGGGATCCCTGCTGACATCTGGCGCTTCTATCTGCTCTACATTCGGCCTGAGGGCCAGGACAGTGCCTTCTCTTGGACAGACATGTTGCTTAAGAATAATTCTGAACTGCTTAACAACCTGGGCAACTTTGTCAATAGGTGGGACTTGGTGGGGGCCGGGAGGGGGATGCATCAGAGTTAGTGGATGAGCTGGGGGCAGGGCAGGGGGTGGTGGTGGCTAGCTCTGCTCCATGAGGTGGGAGAGGTGGAAGAGATGGGGGTGCCAAGGAGGCAGGAATGAGCCGGAGCTGTGAGGGATGGGGTGGTCAATGTGGAAAGTAGATTTTTAGCAAATGGTACCTGGTCCTAGAACATAGTAGGATATGTTTGCTTGGGTAGAGTCAGTTGTACAGATGGGCTTTAGCAAAGTTGGTCACAAAGTGAATTTTTGCAAACTGGTTTCGTATTAGCGTTCTTTATGGAATTGAAAATGTGTTCTCTCCTAGCAAAACATGTTCACTTGCAGACCATTAGACAAGTTTGGCCAAAGAAAGGGGTTATTTTAGGGGCGCCTGGGTGGCTCAGTTGGTTAAGCGACTGCCTTCGGCTCATGTCATGATCCCGGAGACCCAGGATCGAGCCCCACATCGGGCTCCCTGCTCGGCGGGAAGCCTGCTTCTCCCTCTCTCACTCCCCCTGCTTGTGTTCCCTCTCTGGCTGTGTTTCTCTCTGTCAAATAAATAAAATCTTAAAAAAAAAAAAAAAAAGAAAGGGGTTATTTTAAAAGTATAGGGGTGGAAGACGTTTACTGTACTTCGGGGGTTTTGTTACTTGAGGTGCACACTCCATTAGTGGTCCCCGCCTCAGCTCTTCTGCAGCCTAAGGACCGATCCTCTGCGGCTCCCCGCCCTTTCACATTTGGTTGTCAGCCGCATGGTGCAGATGATGTCTAAGAGTATAGGACAGCAAGTTACCTGTATTTCCACTTGATTTTCCTTCGTATTGCTTTCTTAAGAGTCAAGTGGACGTGGCTTCACTTTGTCAGGTTTCTAATTGTAAGTGGGGAGAGAGAACAAGGAATGAATTTGTTAAGCTTTGCCTTCTAGCTTGAGGGAGCCAGGAGGTGTCTGTCCTGAGAGAATGGAGAATTAGGAAAATCAGGTCAAATTTCTAGGAGATTGGGCAGTAATTCCTCTTTCTTCCCTCTTTCCTTACTCCCCTTCCAGAGCTGGGATGTTTGTGTCTAAGTTTTTTGGGGGTTACGTGCCTGAGATGGTGCTTACTTCCGATGATCGGCGCCTCCTGGCGCATGTGACTCTTGAGCTCCAGCACTATCACCAGCTGCTGGAGAAGGTTCGGTAAGTGAGCAGGCGCCTGGATCTCATCTCAGGGATCTGTGCTGGCTGGTGAGAGCCCTGCACTGGTGGCTCTGGGACTTCTTCACACCATGGCCCACCCCCTCCCTTCCCAGGATCCGGGAGGCTCTCCGCAGTATCCTCACCATCTCTCGCCATGGCAACCAGTACATTCAGGTGAATGAGCCTTGGAAGAGGATTAAAGGCGGCGAGGCTGACCGGTAAGTTTGGCCACAGGAATAACGTGGCGGTGGGTCATGGCCTCCTAGAAAGTCTAATGTTTGTTCTTCTCCAGGCAGCGGGCCGGCACTGTGACAGGCCTGGCAGTGAATATAGCTGCCTTGCTCTCCGTCATGCTGCAGCCATACATGCCCACGGTCAGCGCCACCATCCAGGCCCAGCTGCAGCTGCCACCGCCAGCTTGTGGCATCCTGCCCACACACTTCCTGTGCACCTTATCGGCTGGACACCAGATTGGCACAGTAGGTCCAAAGGCTGGACGGGCGCGCCTCTGAGCATCCCTGCCTTTGCGGTGCAGCCTTTGGGATGAGGTCGGAGAACTCGGACATAGGACTCTCATGGCTGTTCTCTAAACCCCTACCCAACTCCTCCCCACTCTGTACTTACGCTTGTTTCTGGGATTTGCTCACAAGCCCAGTGTCATCTAGCTCATGTGCCATCATCATTCTTCATGCCAGAACCCAGGACCTGGCACGTACAACTAATTGGTCTACAGTAGATGTTTGAGGAACCACCACGGTCCCCTGGTCTCCCTAATGTCAATAAGAAGTGAGTAGAGAGAATATAGGAAAGCCCTTTCCTCTTCGACACGGGGTAAAGTAAGTTCATCCCTATGTCCTTGTGTCAGCCTAGCACCCTTAGTCTTGGACCTTATTAACACTTTGGCCCTTTAGAGTGAGTGCCAGTGCTTTATCTGGATTCTTCACTGAGATCAGCAGCTCTCTGCTCATCTGTTTCTTCTAAAACCCGTACAGTCCCTGAATGTCAGTGACTGGGGAGAGAGAGGCCCTGTGTACCATCTGACAGGGTTTCTCCCTCATCAGTGAATGACTATGGAATTCTTTCTTCACAGGTCAGTCCCTTATTCCAAAAACTGGAAAATGACCAGATTGAAAGTCTGAGGCAGCGCTTTGGTGGGGGCCAGGTGAGAGAGCTAGACTGCGCTGTCCCCTGGCAAGGGCCACAGTGTGCCCTCCTCGGGATCCCTAAGTAGCTTTCAGTACTCTTGCCATCTTCTGGGTCTGCTGCCTCCTTGCTCAGAGTTGTTCTTTCCTGTCTTAGCAAGAGCCCTTGCAGTGAAAGGTCATCACCAACCCCCTGGGGCTGGTGAAACTCAAGGCCAGGGATGTTTACAGAGCAGGTGCTAACTCTTATCCTCCTCCAGGCCGGGGCGCCCCCCACACCAGCAGTTGTAGACGCTGCGGCCACAGCTGCTCCACAGCAGTTGCAGGTGCTGATGGATGAAGTGACAAGACAGGTATGCAGCAGAAGCCCCGACTGAGAGTGGAAAAGCCGAATCCTAAATAGCTTCTTTCTGGTCTCACTATTCTTCCCCCGCCTGCTCTGCTCTTAGGGCAACGTTGTCCGAGAACTGAAAGCACAAAAGGCAGACAAGAACCAGATTGCCGCCGAGGTAGCTAAGCTCTTGGAACTGAAGAAACAGTTGGCTCTAGCTGAGGGGAAACCCCTCGAAGCCCCTAAAGGCAAGAAGAAAAAGTGAAAGTGAGAACCTGGCTCATAGAAAGTCACTTTAATGGATATGAACATAAATAAATAAATGTACAATCTCTATATACATGCTGAGACCCTTTCCTGTTGTCTACCCCAAGCTTCCCCCCCTCCTGAACAGATGGGGTTGAGGGTCACATCACTGGCACTGGAGAAGATGGTCAGCAGCCACTTTTGTGAAAGGTAGGCAGTTGCCCAAGGGGGAAATGATGGTCCCAAGTGTTCATGCTTGGTGCAGATTAACCATTCGGTCAATAAGAGCACGGCGTGTTGCCTCGACTTCCCTGGTCAGGCGCTCAATTTCCTGCTTGAGCCGTTCATTCTCTTCAGCTAGCTGTGCCACTTTCCTTTCATTCTCTTGTTCTTTCTCCTTCATGCGTTGCTTTCCAGCCCCAGCTGAGGACTGGCCACTTGGTTTCCGCTTCCTGGGTCTTCTCTGGTCTTCCTCTTCTTCCTCCTGAGCCAGGGAGCTCTGACTGGAATCTGGAGAGCGAGGGCTCTGGGAGGTGTTCGTGACTTCTGCTGGTCCTGGCTCTGTCAGCCAAGCCAGAGAGGCAGGATCCAGAGTGGTGAAGGTTTTTGATTCTTCCTTCAAGGGAACAAGGAAAGGTCTGGTAGATATTAGCTGAGACGGGAAGGGCAATGCCCCCCAGCCCCCTAGCCCCCCAGCTTTAGGCATAACATTCTCACCTCCTTGTTTCCAGGGAGTGAAACATAGGTACCCCCATTTTCATCTGAGGACAGCACCTCTTGCAGGTCCTCATACCAGGCTTCCAGCTCCCAGCTGGACAGTGTCCCGAAGGAAAAAGGCAGTGATTCAGCTGCCATCTCGGCAGTTGGATCAGGCTCTGGAAAAGGACATACCCAGGATGGGGTGTCGGGTGGGAGTGGAACACCACCATAAAGCAGTCAGATAGTCTATACAGGTTGGCAAACTGGCTTGGTACCTGTTTGCAGATAAAGTTTTATTGGAATATAACTACATTCATTTATTTAAATATCATTTATGGCTGCTTTCATTGTTCACTTCATTGTTTATGGCTGCTCTGAGAGTGGAGACCTCAGCATCCAAAATATTTACTATTTGGCCCTTGTATCCACTGGTCTATACTCATATTCTCTCTTAGCTGTTTTTGCCTGGCATTTGAAACAGCATGGGTCTAGAATACACATTCTTATGGAATCCTGGTAAAAGTCCTCAGCCTCCCTTGAGGAACTCAGTTGGTAGTTTCTAGGAGGCAATTATCAGACTATCTTGTGTTCCTTTTTCCCCCTGTGTGGGGAGTCCTCTGGGTGAGTCTAACCTTGAAGGGGACTGAGGTCTGGTAAGACCAGCCAATTATCTCTGTTGGGGCTGACTGCTCACTCAGCCAGCATTCAATTAGGACATGCTCTAAGAATAGTGATTTGGTCACTTAGTTAGAGGCAGGGGAGGAAGATGCATGTGGCCTGTCAGCAAAAGTCTGCTCAGATTCAAACCTCCCTCTCCTGTCTTCTCTAGCTGTTTTCATAACTCACTGGGGCTCCAGTACAGGGACCCTAAGCAGCATCTCTTGGAAATTGGTTTGGGAAAGGGATGGTGAAGTTACCTGCTCTCAAGTGTGGTGATGTATGAAGATACACTTCCTTCTGGAACACTGTGGGGATCAAAGATAGATGTTAGCCATTTTTGGAAGGGAGAGAGGCAGCTCCTTTCATCTCCAGCTTCCTGTTGGTCTTTCCTTACTGCCTGTCTTAGAGGGTGTGGACAGTCAATGGTCCCTGCATCCATGTCCAAGGACACAGGAGAGCCTGACCTTTATTTTTAGTGGCTGACATTTGTAGTCCCAATTACATAATAGGAAAGTTATGGCCAACTTCACTTTCTCTAAATTCAAGATAGGCCTCAAACCTGCCAGGGTAAGGACTGGACTACAGAGAAGGGAACAAATCAAATGGCTTTTCCTTTTTCCTAATTCCACTCACACCCTAACATCCTCTAAATGCACATTTCCAGTTTCGCTCTCTCCTGGGACCTCCAACTGTGTTATCTAATTGCTTACTTGAATCTCCTTTTGGATGTCTAAAAGGCATCTCAGACTTCATATGTCCAAAGACAAATTCTCATCTTCCCTTCCATGGTCTTCCCCATGTCAGTAAATGGCAATTCTACTTGCTTAAGCTTAGTATTGTCTTAGTATTGTCCCTGATTCCTCTCTCACACTCTACAATTCAAACCACCAGCTACATTTTTAGACTTTTCTTCAAAACTCAGAACCCAGTTGCACTGTTTTCAATCTAGATCAAGTTACTATCCTCTCTTGGATTACCCAGTTTCTGTTCTTGCCACCCCCTCCAAAGTCTTCTCACCAACAAACAGCCAGAATGAGCCTTTAAAAACTTAAGTCATGTCCCGTCATTCTGCTCAAAACCCCTCAATGACTTCCAATTTCACAAATATTAAGGGCTAAGGTCCTTAAAACGGCTTTGCAGACCTCACAATCTACTACTTTCCTGCCCTGGATTTCTCATTAATCACTCTCCCTCTTAAGTCACCCTAGTCCAGTCGGCTGGCCTCCTGTTCCCATGCTCCCACCTTTGTACCCCAGTTCTTGCTGTTCCTTCTCCTGGAGAGCTTTTCCAGATATACGCAGTTTACTACTCCCTTGCTTGTTTTTACATCTTTCATTTAAACGTCATGTCGTGAAGGAATCCCTAGCCACTCAAGGTAAACTGTAACCCCCACCCTGAGCATTTGCTCCTCTTCCATGCTTTGGTTTTCTCCATGGCACTTATGTATTTCACTGTGAACCTTTCCCCACTGAAACGTAAGCTCTGTGAGAGCAGAGATCTTGTTCATGGATGTATCCTGGGCCTGAAATGCATGGCACATAGTAGGGGGGTGATAAGTAATTTGTTAGGAATGCATGGATAAATTCTCCCTGGTCTCTTAGAGGAAAGGGAGGAGGAAGGCTGGAGGCAGAGCAGCAGCTGCCTGTCCCTGGGGACTGGAGATGCAATATTGCCCAGAGTGTTTCTCTTCAGGGCTGTCCTCCCTAGGGAACCCTCCCTGTCTTCCAGTGTGTGGGATGCTGCTTTCATCAGCAGTGGAGCCCCAGACCAGAAGGCTGCAGAGGCAAACTGGGCTGGCCTGATGCAATGGTTACACACAGATTATTAGCTGGAGACAGGACAGTGGGAAAGAGGCAGGGACCTATCTCAGGGGAAGGACCATACACTGGGGAGACCCCAAATGGCTTCCCACACTTAAGAGATCCAGGATGCTCTCTTGTGCAGGAGGCCCGGGGACCTCTGGGGAAATGGGAAAACCCAGCTCCGCTCCCTATCCATCGGCACTCTTTCCCCCAAAGTCTTGACTCAGCCTCCTTAAGGTTCTCTTTTCCATTAGGGTGTGGAATGGCTGTCCTGTGGAGGATCCAGGAGCTCCAGCTACCGACGTGGCCACTCTGGCCCTGAGACGCTGGGGCTGAGACAGGATTGGGGGTGGGGTGGGGGTAGTGGCGTTTGCTGGTGGTAAAGGGGCGGCAGCGGTATGAGCCATGGTCATCCAGGCGTCCGGGCGTGGTGTGTGTCCTGCTGCCCGGCCTGCCACCGGACAGGCCGAACGAGAAGTCCTGGGGTCAGTAACGGAAGGGAATAAATCTCCCGAGGGCATCCGGACCCCTTGGCCCAAGGGCACAGAGCAGGGCCTATGCTCCGGGTCGGGGTGGGGTGACGCTATCGTCGGAAGAAGACAGGTCTGTGAGCACCACTTCCGAATAAAGGATGCTCCCCATCCCTCCCTCCGACTATCACTGACTCTATCGGGGAAGGGGTGGGGCCACATCCTAAAGAGCAGAAGCCCCAACTTCTAGAGGAAAACCAGTGTTCCCGAGAATAAGAGGGTAAAAAGTAGATGGGGGACCAGTACTCGCCTCTCTCCTCAGGTTCCGGCTCTGATTTTGGCTCTGTGGCTGCCACCCGCTCATCTTCAACATGATACGCTCTGTGTCTCAGACTCAAGCCTCTGACCTCTTAGTTCCGAGCACTGCTCTTTTAATAAGGTCTCGCCCTCCTCTCAGGGGCGGGTCCAGAAGCTTACCAGTCAGAAGGCGGCACGCCGGCGCTGGCCCCGCCTCATCCCTTACATCCGCCACTCAGAAGCCCCCGAGGCACCGCCCCCATCGCTCCCTCCCGCCAGGAGGTAGACGTTGTGTTGGACCCGGAAGTGGCTTTGGGTCACGAGGCTTCGCGGAGGTGGTGAGTGAGTCATGCGCGCGCGCGGAGGGGAGAGCTGGAGGGGGAGGGGAGGAAAGGGGGGCGGGGATGATGCAATGTTTGGCAACCGGTGTCTCCGCGCGCACGCGCAGGGAACTATAAGGGTGGTGGGAGGTGCGGGGGGGTGGTGGTGGTGTAGGGGAGGAGAGGGCGGGGCGCCAGCGCCCGACTCCCAACGGCCCCAACGGCTATCAACCGTGGCTGCCCCTTGGCTGCCTGCGAAGGCTCAGTGCAGCTTGTCTTTCTAAGGAGCTCTTATTCCGTCCGGCCACCTGGCATTAGCCCCTGTCGCACCTTCTCCATAAGGGACTGCCATTTTTCTTGGTTCCCTCTCATTTAATGGGCACAAGATCTTTTAAACCAACCTCTTTTTAAAGTTTGTATTCAGCCACAGTACTGCCTAACGTCTTCCTGAGTATTCTTAGAACGGTTTTATCTTTTAGCCCCTCAAATCCCCCAGAAGGGACCGAGGAACTTGAACACTTTTGATAAATCATTTTCAGCTCCTCGCAGAAAAGCACCCTTAACTTTTACCTTTGTGAAGTTTCTGATGAGCCCTCAGCATACCAGAATTAATGTCCTTTGCCCGGTGGACGCGATTCGCCCTGTTTCCCCACTCTTCGTCCACCCTCCCACCCCACGGTGCTGTGGTGCTCTTCACCGAAAGATCGAGACCCGCCCTTTTCACGGTACCAGACGCACAAGTCCTGTGACTCCCTGCCGTGAGGAGCCGTGCTCTAGCCTCCTGCCTCCTAGCTGCTCGGGCTACATTAGAGCTCTGTTGCCTGGGGCATTGGGTGCACTTGAGTGCACAACTGCCTTGGACTGGGTTTTCAGGAGCCCAGATTCTAGCCTCACCTGCCCCTCACTTGCCTGGGGATCCTAGGCCAGCCATCTAATCTGTGTGCCTGAACCGTTCTTGTTTGTAAATAAAAGGTAATGAGTTGTGAAGGTAAAATGAGAGAACTATGAACTTGGAGGCAGCTTAAACAAAAGTGAAAAGCACCACTTAAAATGCAAAGTATTTTTCTTGTGCCATTAGGTAGAAAAAAGATGCCATGTGGCGACCGGTTACATATACAGTCATACCCTCGTGGCGGCAGCCAGAGTTAAGCAGAATCTGTCACAAGGTCGGTTGTGGCTGGAAGGCAGGTTTAGGTGGTGGTGTGACAGTGACAGGTCCTTGGCTAGGCTTGCTCCGTTCCTCCAGACCTCCATTTCCACTTCCGTAAATGGGGGTTGGGGGTGCTTTGGAGCAGATGGTCTCTCCTGGCCCAAAGACATGACCAGGTTGTCAGTGACAGGCAAAGGTCATGTGACTTGACAGGCTGAGGTCGTGTTGTGACATGTTGACCTGGGGAGGCGGGTCAAGTCCCAGCACAGTA
>PITA01016491.1:25436-46620 GCA_004023965.1 Spilogale gracilis
CGCGTGGGGTGTTTGTTCTCTTGGGGATTAATGGGGGGTTGTGGGGGAGGGGTAGGCGCGCTCCCGCATGCGCACTGCGGCCCCTCCTGTTGGCTCGTCGTTGTCCGCTGGGCGGGGGCCCGGCCCCGCCCCTCTCCCGTCCGGGCAGCGGCGGCGGCGGCGGCGGCTGCGGCGGTGGCGGCGGCAGCGACGGCGGCGGCGGCAGCAGCCTGCGCGGTGCCTTCTGGGAACGGAATCCCCAGGGCTGCCCCTGGCCCCCATGGCGCATGCGCGGGAGGCCGCTCGGTGATCCGCGGCGGCGGCGGCGGCGCTTCCTGCTAGGACCGGCCGGGGCCGTACCGGAGGCTCGGGCTCCACCGACCCTCCTCCCACTCCCTCCCACTCACTCTCTGGGCCGCGACTGCGCAGGGCGGGGCCGGCCGAACCATGGGCCGCGGTGAGTGCAGGGCCCGGCCCCCCCCACCCTGCCCCTCCCCCTCCCCTCCCCTCCGGTCCCTACCCTCTGCCCCCTCCGTGTCCTCTCGGCCCCTTTCCCTGGCCCCATCCCCACTCCCCCGCCCTCACCTGCCCCCACCGTTTCTCCCTCTCACTGCTTGACTTTTGCCTTCTTCACCTCCCTCGGCTCAGTGCTTCGCCCACCCTCCGCCCGCCCTCTCCCCAAGTTCCTTCCTACTTCGTGCGCCTTCCCCTCCTCCCCAAGCTGAGGGAAGCAGGCTGGGTGACAGGGCGCCTTGTTATGAGAGGGAAAGTTTAGAAGCCGCCAGTGTGGGGTAGGAGCGGTGGTGAGGTTGGAGAGGATACTTGCAGGTTTGGGGGGACGTCCCCACATATCAGAGAAGAATCCCTTTTGGAGCCAGTTTGAAGCCATTGGTGTAGGAGGTGCTGAATCCCCTTGCCTAAGGCTTGGGGAGAAATCAGGAGCTTTCAGGATTCTGGGAGAAGACAGAGCTCTGATTCTAGCCTTTCTTAAGAAGATCCAAATGAACTAGATCAGTGATTGTCTAATGGAGCAGGCATGGGGGGGTTCTGTTGGTACCACCCCAGTGGGAAGTTGGGCAATTGCCTGGTGACCTGTGGGGCAATCTGTACTTTTTATATGATCTTCCTGGGGGTAGGGAACAGCAAGAGGCCAGACTCTGGGAAACTTCCTAGTGTCCTGGTGATATGGGAATTTGCCCATACTCCAGGATGAAATCTTCTGTCTCTGATGGGACAAAGGGGCCTTGCCCTTTACATCTAGGGATTGGGCTCTGATTGCTTGGTCCCTGGGAATTCAGGCTTTGATCCTCTGCTTCCTAGGGCCTGTTCATGGAAAGGATGGTTGTGGACTCAGCCAGCAGCTCTGTGTGTGCACTTACCTCGGAGGGTTAAGGAGCTTTCCTTTGAGAGTGTTCTGGGCTTTGGTTCTCTTCTGCGCTGGGCAGATTTCTGACAGTCTCTTCTCTTTCCTGTGTTGCAGGTGTGGGCTAAGCCGGAGGCCCCGGCTTTAGACTGGACCCCACAATGTTTGCAGAGATGTTCAGGTAGCCACGGTGGGATGGCAGCGAATTCATTTTGTCTCCCAGCTCTCTGAGGGTTTCTCCATGCCCCTGAGTTCTTTTGGGTCTCCCCATAGTCTTTGCCTTCCTGGAGTACTCCCTCAGGTGCCCAGTGCTGTTTAATCCTCCTCATGCCGCATGGATGTCTGTGTTATCAGGCTGAGGGTTTCTCCATGCCCCTGAGTTCTTTTGGGTCTCCCCATAGTCTTTGCCTTCCTGGAGTACTCCCTCAGGTGCCCAGTGCTGTTTAATCCTCCTCATGCCGCATGGATGTCTGTGTTATCAGGCACGTGGGAGCTGATTACACACAATGAATGGGGGCAATGAGAGCAGTGGAGCAGACAGAGCTGGGGGCCCTGTGGCCACATCTGTCCCCATCGGCTGGCAGCGCTGTGTTCGAGAGGGTGCTGTGCTCTATATCAGGTAGGGATCCTCAGAGTTTGCAGAGCTCTAGGCCCAGGCCGTTCAGTGCCTGTGTTTTCTCTACCACCTCTCCTCTCAGTACCCAGATCTTTGATACCATATTGCTCTCTTCTGTTCTTCCTTCCTCTGCCTTTCTGCTGTCTATATCTCTGGCCCTTTAAATCTGTTCTCCCTCTTTCTCTTTCCTCATCCTTTATCCTCTGTCCTTCTAGGAAGGTCTTTGACTAAAGAACTGTCCTTTAGGCACGGTCTCCTGATTGTCAACTAACTGCGCAGTCTCTGACCCTGTTCTCTCCCAGCCCAAGTGGCACAGAGCTGTCTTCCTTGGAGCAAACCCGGAGCTACCTCCTCAGCGATGGGACCTGCAAGTGCGGTCTGGAGTGTCCACTCAATGTCCCCAAGGTCAGAGTGGTGAGGGGGGAATACAGGGATGAGCCAAGAGAGCTGATACAAGTCACTGACCGTGGTAGCTCTTCTCACAGATTCCACTCTCTCAGGGTCCCTGTCCATGACTCCCACCTTACAGGTTTTCAACTTTGACCCCTCGGCCCCGGTGACCCTGGGTGGGGCTGGGGTGGGGCCCGCATCAGAGGAGGACATGACCAAGCTGTGCAACCACCGGCGGAAAGCCGTTGCCATGGCAACTCTGTACCGCAGCATGGAGACCACCTGCTCACACTCTTCTCCTGGTGAGTCTTTTCCACTTTAAGGACAACTGAGGAAAACTTAAGGGCCTGGAAAAGGTATGGTGGGAGGAGCTCTATGAGAGGGAGCAAGGATGGTGCAGTGGGGAGCTGCTTGAGGAAGGGACCGGGGAGGTTGGGAGTTTATGGGAGATGGGATGGAGAAGACAAGAGAAAGTTGTTGGAAGAGGAGCCACAGGCTGACCCTTCATTTCTCATTTATTGCAGGAGAGGGAGCGAGCCCCCAAATGTTCCACACTGTGTCCCCAGGGCCCCCGTCTGCCCGCCCTCCCTGTCGAGTCCCTCCTACAACTCCACTTAATGGGGGTCCTGGCTCCCTTCCCCCAGAACCACCCTCAGTTCCACAGGCCTTCCCCCCTCTAGCAGGCCCTGGGGGGCTCTTTCCACCACCAAGGCTTCCTGACCCAGTCCCCTCTGGAGGCAGCAGCAGCCCCTGTTTTCTCCCAAGGGGCAACGCCCCTTCTCCAGCCCCACCTCCTCCAACAGCTATCAGCCTCAATGCTCCCTCCTACAACTGGGGAGCCACCCTTCGCTCCAGCCTGGTGCCCCCCAACCTGGGCTCTTCTCCAGCCCCCCATGCCTCCTCCTCACCACCTTCAGACCCTTCTCTCTTCCACTGTAGTGATGCCTTAACATCCCCTCCTCTGGCCCCAAGCAATAATCTCCCTGGTCCCCCCGGCCCCTCTGGTCCTGCCACTCAGCCACCAGTGTCTTCAGCCACTATGCACCTGCCCCTGGTCTTGGGACCCCTAGGAGGGGCTCCTACGGTAGAGGGCCCCGGGACACCCCCCTTCCTTGCTAGCAGCCTACTCTCTGCAGCAGCCAAGGCACAGCATCCCCCGCTCCCCCCTCCCAGCACTTTACAGGGCCGAAGGCCCCGTGCCCAGACACCCTCAGCTTCCCACTCATCACCCCGACCCTCTCAGCGTCGTCCCCGCAGACCCCCAACTGTACTCCGATTGCTAGAAGGGGGAGGCCCTCAAGCCCCTAGACGGAGCCGTCCTCGGGCCCCCGCTCCTGTTCCCCAACCCTTTCCTCTCCCTGAGCCATCCCAACCGATTCTCCCTTCTGTGCTGTCCCTCCTGGGACTCCCCACCCCTGGCCCCTCCCACTCTGATGGAAGCTTTAACCTTCTGGGGTCAGATGCACACCTTCCTCCTCCCCCAACCCTCTCCTCAGGGAGCCCTCCCCAGCCCAGGCACCCTGTCCCGCCCTCCCTACCTGGGCCTACCAGTGGCAGCCTCAGCAGTGTGCCAGGTACGTAAGTGTGGTAAAGCTCTTCCTCTTCTTGAGGGGAAAAAGGCAGCCAAGGCACTTAGGGGCGTTGAGAGAGCTCTTTGGTGTTTTTCTGGGTCGGAGGCAGGAAGGCTGGGTTCTTTGGAAGCTGGGAGAAAGGTCCTCCCTCGAGCTGAATTTCTCTTTTCCTTTGCAGGTGCCCCTGCCCCACCAGCTGCCTCCAAAGCCCCCCTGGTCCCCAGCCCTGTGCTTCAAAGCCCATCTGAAGGGCTCGGGATGGGGGTGGGCCCAGCCTGCCCTCTGCCTCCCCTGGCTGGTGGGGAGGCTTTCCCTTTCCCTAGTCCTGAGCAGGGCCTGGCCCTGAGTGGAGCCGGTTTCCCGGGGATGCTAGGGGCCTTGCCTCTCCCTCTGGGTCTTGGGCAGCCTCCACCTTCTCCATTGCTCAGCCACAGTTTATTTGGTGTGCTGGGTGGGGGAGGGGGACAACCTCCCCCTGAGCCCCTGCTACCCCCACCAGGGGGACCTGGCCCCCCCCTAGCCCCAGGTGAACCTGAAGGGCCTTCACTTTTGGTGGCTTCATTGCTTCCACCACCCCCATCAGACCTTCTTCCACCCCCTTCTGCACCTCCTAGCAACCTCCTTGCCTCTTTCCTGCCCCTGTTGGCCCTGGGCCCCACAGCTGGGGATGGGGAGGGATCTGCAGAGGGAGCTGGGGGTCCAAGTGGGGAGACATTTTCAGGTTTGGGAGACCTGCCCCCCCTACTGTTCCCCCCACTTTCAGCCCCCCCCACCCTCATAGCTTTAAATTCTGCGCTGCTGGCTGCCAGCCTGGATTCCCCCTCGGGGACACCCCCCCAGGTGAGGATAGGGGGTGAGTGGGTGGGACAGAACAAGAGATAGAATCAGGGATGGGAGCTGGGAATCAAAGGCTTTCAGTTTCATGCCTGAGCTCTTCCTCAGGGCCTTTGGGGAGGGCTTAGTTCTTGGCTGGGGGTAGGATGGCTGCAAGAACTGGGTCTGTATTTAATAAGCGTGGCCTACTTCACGTGAGGCTTCAGGGAGATCGTGTATTTGAAAGTAGTATACGTTTATGAAGTACTTCACACACAGTGTCCTAACCATTTTTTCTCCTTAGTCCTGTGTCCTGAGTGCCCCCCAACCTGGACCACCTACCTCCAGTGTCACCACGGCAACTACTGACCCGGGGGCCTCCTCTCTGGGCAAGGCCCCCTCCAACTCAGGGAGACCCCCTCAATTCCTTAGCCCTCTGCTGAGTGCCAGCCTGCTGGGTGAGTCTGAGGGAAGACTGATGTGAAAGAGAAAAAAAGGAAGCAGTAAAAATTGGGAGGAGACACTAGGTGACTTGGGGAAGAGTCTTTGACCCCAAGGTTAAGCCTAAGAGGTAAATAGGGTCCGCTCAGCCTAACCAGGTTGTGGAGGGAGACTCCTGACCTTCCAACTCCTCAACAGGTGATCTGTCTTCACTGACCAGCGGCCCTGGAGCCCTCCCCAGCCTGTTGCAGCCTCCTGGCCCTCTTCTCTCTGGCCAGTTGGGGCTGCAGCTCCTCCCTGGGGGGGGAGCTCCCCCACCCCTCTCAGAGGCTTCTAGTCCCCTAGCCTGCCTGCTACAGAGTCTCCAGGTGAGGGTGTGTGTTGGGGGTGGGGGGTGTCAGGGACAGAATTTTTTCCCAAACTGGAAGTAGACTTTTGAGTTACAGTAGCCAAGGGGAACCATATTTGGGACTAAGATTTTATTTTTTGCCTGCAGATTCCTCCAGAGCAGCCAGAAGCCCCTTGTCTACCCCCTCAGAGCCCCACCTCAGCCCTGGAACCGGAGCCTGCCCGGCCTCCCCTCAGTGCCTTAGCCCCACCCCATGGTTCTCCTGACCCCCCAGTCCCTGAGCTGCTCACTGGGAGGGGGTCAGGGAAACGGGGCCGGAGGGGAGGAGGGGGACTTAGGGGCATTAACGGTGAGGCCAGGCCAGGCCGGGGCCGAAAGCCTGGCAGCCGGCGGGAGCCTGGCCGACTGGCCCTCAAGTGGGGAGCACGTGGTGGCTTCAATGGACAAATGGAACGGTCCCCAAGAAGGACTCACCACTGGCAGCATAATGGGGAGCTGGCTGAAGGGGGTGTTGAGCCCAAGGATCCATCCCCTCCTGGACCCCATTCTGAGGACCTTAAGGTGAATGAAGGGTGATGGAAGTTTGGGCTGAAGGGCTCTGAGGAAAGGCTGGGAACACGGTTCCTTTTCCTAATTTTTCCTACATATACAGTCTGTGTTTTCCCAGGTGCCCCCAGGGGTAGTCAGAAAGTCTCGTCGTGGCCGGAGGAGAAAATACAAGTGAGTATTGGGTCTACCACATTCCTGGCCTTTCCCTACTACTTGATGGCTCATAGAAATATATAACATGGCTTGACTTTCAAAAAGGCACAAACTTACTTAAATATAGATAGGGATATTATGCTTTTATTATCCAAAAGTAAAAAGTTGCCCACCCCAAATTCTGGACTTCATCTGGTGCTTAGGTTAAGTATTCCTCACCATCCATGCCCTTATTGCAGCCCTACCCGGAACAGCAATAGCTCCCGCCAGGACATTACCTTGGACCCCAGCCCTACAACCCGCGTAAGTGTGTGTCAGGGTTCGGGGGTGGTGGTCATAAGGGATGAGGTAGGAGGAGAAGAGGAGTAAAGGGAGTGGGGAGAAAATAAAAGACTTCCGGATACCTAGCTGTTTGATCACTTCTTTCAACTTCCCCTCTTGTATAGGCGGCTGTCCCTCTGCCTCCCCGGGCCCGCCCTGGCCGTCCTGCCAAAAACAAGAGGAGGAAACTGGCCCCTTAGCAGCCATACCTGGAGCTGGATCTGACCCTGATTGGGGAGAGCTGAGTGCTGAGCCTTGGGAGCCCCTGCCAGCCACCTGCGCCTGTGGACAGTGGGTGGGGGCACTACTCCCCACTCAGAGCACAAATGCAAGCCCTTCCCCTACAGTCCCATCCTGAGCCATTGCAGGGGGTAGGGAAGCTCACCCCCTCCCCCCCAAAGCCATGTCACTGAAAAGGCCTGGGGGGGGTGGTATATGGCCCTCTCCTCACCAGGCTAAGGGGAACACCCCCTTCCCCAGGTCTTTTATTTGTTTAAGTTATTTTTGCACAAATGACTCTTTTATATTTAATTCGACTTCATTGCCTCCCTTCTTGAAGCCAGCAGGCTCAGTTTACAAACCTGTGAGCTACTGTTGGCTGCTGCCCTCCTTCCCAGTGAAAGGTACAAAGCAATAAGCATCATGCATTTCCCCCCTCACCCCTCCAACACCCCTCTGCCTCTGGCTCAGGTTGCTCAAAGCACAGATCCCCCTCTTACCCCTGTCCCCAGGTTTGAAACACATAGCCTCATTTCAAGGTGTAGCCAGCTTCCCTCTACTTTCCTCTGGGATCTACAAGGGGGTAAGGGGGCACAGAGAGCCCTCGGGGCCTCTCCTCCCACACACACTACACTGCCCCTTCTCCCCATCGAAACGCTCAGAGACGTTGTGATGATGCGACTGAGGATTATGCAACGTGGTCCAACCGGAGCGGCCAGCACGACCCGCTGTCCAGGGGCTGCCTCCTGCCTTTTCTTTTGTAAAGACAAGACCCTTGGGAGTTTTAATTCTGTTTTGTACTTGCCCTGTCGGGCCTCCACTGCTTTTCTATGGGAGACACTCTTAATTTAACAGATGAGAATATTTTGAAACTCTGGCTCTGACTCTGTACTCATTTCTTCCTTAATTCCTTGGTAAGAACAGGTTACAGTTTAAATCCTCTTGCAGTAGAGAGGGGCTGAGGATGCCTGTTAGGCTGTGAAGGTCCGTCTCAGCGCCGCCTCTTCCCCAGGAAACACAGCAGGGGCCACACGGAGTACAAGAGCATTTAATGGTCAGAAACAGCTGTACAGAACTGCAGCCCACCACGGGAGCTGTGCTGGAGGACGGGACCCAGTCCTGCCCCGCCCCAGGCAAAGCAGTACTAGACAGGAGCTGGCATGTGGTGGGGCCCATGTCCCTGGGGCCTGAAGGGAGACCACCATCTAATGTCTCCCAGCTACCACTCTGTATTCCTCAGAGGAGGGGTGTAAACCCCACATGCAAGAAGAACCCCTTTGCCCCTGTGTCAAATGGTATGGGGATGCGAGAATTATAATTAAGGGGAAACCCTACATAAGCTGTTAACAGAGCTCAAAGGGGTAGGGATTACCCCCATTCTCCCATCTCCTAAAGGTGCTCACTTTCCCAGCTTCTTCATCCGTTCGTCAATGTTGGCAAAATTCCCCTCAACCGTGGACAGGTTCTCACGCATGGTTGTCTGCACCTAGAAAGTCACAGAGATGTTTTACTCTTTGTCAGGCCCAGGTGCCTGCTTGGGTGAGCACCTGAAGAAATACCCTTAGAGAAGACAAGAAATGGAAGCACAGCTTATGGGCCTCGGAGTGGGCAAGTGGCAGCTGCAGTTTTCAAAGTATCCCTGGAGTATGGTGGACCTAGCTGAGGGACTGCCAAGCAGGCAAGACTCCACCAGAACCATTCTTTTGATCTGGTTCATATAATGAGGAACAGGTAAGATTTTACTGGAATGAAGAGTTCTACTGGCTCAAAAGTTTAGAATAGAAAACAGCTCTAGTGGCAGAACATATTATACTCTATTTTTTTTTAAAGATTTTATTTATTCATTTGAGATAGCATGAGAGGGGAGAACATCAGAGAGAGGAGATTCCCCATAGAGCTGGAAGCCCGATGCAGGACTTGATCCAGGGACTCCAAGACCATGACCTGAGCTGAAGGCAGTGCCTTAACCAACTGAGCCACCAGTGCCCTTTATTTTTTCTTATTTTATTTTATTCATTCATTCATCCATTCATTCATTTATCCTGATGGTCCTGTGGTGTTGGTCTCTCCACTGTAATTCTGCCCTCAGCAATGAAAACAGTGCCTCCAAGAGAAAACAAGGCCCATGTGCTGGGCACTGCTAAGAATGAAGGTGAAGCTCGCTGCCCAGTGTCAGAAAAGCAGCAGCAGAACAAGGTTGGAGCCTACTATTTATTTCAAAGTCCATTTTCCTCCCAGTGTGCTGTGCTCTGGACACAAGCACATCTAGCTGAGGACACCCGGGGGGGAACGCATAGCTGGGACTGTAGAGGGACTGGGTAGGTGTTTAGGAAAAACAGGCTCACTGGACCCCTAACAATTCACCCACCATGTTTTACCTAGTCCATACAACCCTGGGGTAGGTATAATGGAGGTTCAAAGGTTAAGTAGGTTGTGGAAGGTCCCACAACGACTGAGAGACAGTAGAGACTCGAACCAAGCCCTGCCACCTCATGCTACAACCTGGGCCAACACAGAACCCACTGAGACCAAGCTGGGGAACCCAGGCTGCTAGAGAAGGGAGGCAGCAGACCAACAAAGGGCACACACCTGGGTCAGGAGAGTGGTGTTGTCCTTGAGGGAGCTAGCAATCATCTGCTGTGTAGTATCCAAGTGTGTCAGGAGCTGGCCGAACTGCATGGCTACAAAAGAAGATAGGAAAGGTAGGGGTGATGTCAGCATCCAAGACAAGAGGGAAGGAAACAAAAGCTGCCCGCTTTCCAATTCCCCTCATCTCCCTTGGCAGCTGGCCTCCCACCTTGCTCATGCAGCTGCTTGATGGTGACAAGTCTCTGCACCAGCTCAGGAAGGGTGGAGGCGATGGGGCTCCAGCGCTGTATGGTGTCATATAGCTGGTGCACCTGGGGGACAGGACAGGGCCCAGAGGAATGGCCAAGCGAAGTACACACTCACCAGCTCACTAGTGTGGAGCAGGCGCGAAGTATTGCCCTAACTCGGCTGGTAAGAGCTTACGAAGACAGCAGCTGGAATTCGATGCTCTCAAGCTTTGGTTAGACCACCAGAATGATTTGGAGAACACGAGGGAACAGGAAAGGGTATAAAGGTAGGGGGAAGGGCTCTTCCTGACCTTGCTTTGTGTATCTGCATCTTCTACAGAAGCTTTATGCTTGGCAATCTCATTCACCTTTCCCAGGACACTCTGAAAACAAAGATTTTAAGGTTGATAGGGCACCCAGGGCTTCCAAAGTCCTAAGCTACCTGTAATCCAGTTTGCCCTCCATTTAATACCTGTAGCCGAGCCTCCACTTGGTCCAAAACTGCAAGGTCCAGGGCATTCACCTTTGCTTGCAACAGTTCTACAGTCTCCTGGGGGTGGGGGTTGGGACAAACTTCATGGAGAGGAAAGGATCAGAGTAGGAAGATGCCAGCACGTATTCCACTGGAGGTGATTATAGCAACGGACCCACAAACACTTCTCCCAGCAAACCCAGCCTCCACATCCCCTCTGTAATCTAACACTCTGCCTCCTTTCATACTCACCATAAGACAGGCTCCCTGTAGACTTGCTGAAAGGGGATTCTGGTGGGGAAAAGAAGGAAAGAAATCAGTGGTTCCTGTGTCTCCCCACGATTACTATCATTTCCCATCCATCCTGGTTCTAGCTGGCAACCCACTGGCTGATGGGATAACTGAAGATTTTCCTACTCTTCCCAGGGTTCTGTGGAATGCTATGGGTATGAGGGAGGACGATGCAGGATCTAAGGATCAGACTAAGTAGAGGAGAGCATCTGACCTGAGCATCCTGGTCACAGCGTACAGTTGCTTCCAGCTCTGTTAGGCGCCTCTCAAGTTCTGCAACCTAGGGCAGGAAGGGAGTGAGACACGCCATCCGCTTGCCTGCTGCTGCAGTGGGCGCTAAGATCCCGCTCTTCTCTGCTTGTCTGCTTGCCACTCCCCTCCTCCTCCTCTCCACTCTGCCAAGGGACTACTTTCTCTGGAACGCAACCTAATCACATTCTTAAAATCTTAACTGAAAGTAGATGGGTGAGGAAAACATGGAAAACAAGACATCAAGAGGAATCGGAAGCATTCTCAACACACTCTCCTGAGATCTGATCCCTTGGGAGGGAGGAAGGTCTTCAGAGCCACGTCACCCCAGCCCCCCAACCAACCTACACATGGACTTACTTTGGCAGCTTGAGAGAACTTGTCTTGTTCAGGCCGAGAATGTAGTTCGTAAGTGACAAGACTACTATCTACAGGAGTCCCACTGGTGGTCTTTCCCCCTGAGCCAGTTCCTTTGCTGTTTTTGGTTGCCTCCAGCTGCAGCAGCAGGCGCCTGGGCCAGGAGACCAAGTAATAAGATCACAACTTGAAGGATGTGGGCCAGCCCAGCCACTCTCTCATTTCTATCTCACGCTCAGCATTAAGGAACAGTTAGGCTATCTCCCTCCCTAGTATCCTGACCAATACCTGGCTGAGTCTCCCTCTACCCCAGTCAGCACTGATTTCCCAACAAAGTAGGGCACCCACTTAGCCAGAGCTCCATCAGGGTCAGTGAGGCTGATGGCTGCATCTGGTCCCAGCAGCTTCTCCAGGTGCGAAGCAACCAGCTGCTGCTTCAGGACGGCTAGCTGTTTAGCCAACACCACAGGGGTCAGCTTTTCTTCAGTGGTGGACTCCTTCACTGCTGTCTGGTATGAAAAGCAGCAGACAATGAGGGGTGCAAGGGGAACTCAAGACCAGAAAAAAGGGGGCAACTGGGTGGCTCAGTTGGTTAAGCATCTGCCGTCGGCTTAGATCATGGTCCCAGGGTCCTGGGATCGAGCCCTGCGTCTGGCTCCCTCCTCGGCGGGGAGCCTGCTTCTCCCTTTGCCCCTTCCCCTGATCACACTCTTTCTAGCTCTCTCTCCTGTGCTTTCTCTCTCAAATAAATACAATCTTAAAAACAAAATAAAACAAAACAAAACAAAAAAAACAGAAAAAAGGATCAAGGCCCTTAAGAATGGCTGTGGCTGGAAGTTACTGGATGGTTCTTACCCACCTATGGCACTGAATATAGATTTATTTACATTCCTCAACCTAAGAACCCCAGCTCCCTTGCCCAGGAGCCCTGGGAACCTTTCTCCTCCTGCTGTGAGGTCCTCTTCTGCTATGTAAGTCAGAGCACAAAGGGGAGAAGAGAGTTTATAGGTACCTTGATTTTCTCAACTTCAGCTGTCAGCTCTTGGACCTCATGCAACAGTCGCTGGTACTTTTGCTGGGGTGTCTCCTTCACTCCCAGGCCCTCTCCAAGCTGGAGAGCAAGCACACTTAGTGAAGTTACACCCCTCAGGACAGGAAGCCTCCTCAAGAATTTATCCAAACCCCAAGTCTAAGTTGTAAGGGTATCCTGTCCAACTCAGAATCCACAACATCCTGGTACAGAAAAACTGGAAGTAGCTGGAGGCCTGGAGGCTCTCCAGAGCAAAAAGCAGGGGGACTAAGCATCCTCAACTGTATCCTGCTGGGTTTCTCAGGACCCCAAAGGAGAGAAAAACTGAGAAGCCTGACTGTGTCCTAACTGGGATTCCCAGCACCATTCCCATCCACACACACACAACAAACCATCTCATATTCTCCAGATTCATATCCTGTTCTCTTGGTTTTTCCAATACGATCTGAGAAATCTGCCAAGAAAAGAAGATGGAATTGAGAGCCTGATCTAGGCCCGGGGCAGTCATGGTCTCAGGTAACTATCAGGGCTACTATGAAATATCTCCATGAAGGACCCTTTCCCCAAAGCAAGTCACTACAGTCCGAGGACAGGCCTCCCGCTGTCCAGTTTCCAGCCCAGTCTCACCAAGTCCCTTTGTCCCCACTCTCTTGTCTTTGAACTTGTCGTAAGCAGCATTGGGATTGACAATGATGTGCTCCACACTTGTGCTCGTCAGCTCCTCCTGCAGGAACAGGTAGTTCAGGCCAGGGGCAGATTCATTCTCACTCTAGACTTCCCTGACCCCACAAAATCCCCAAAACACTAAAGAAGACTGGGCCCCATGATCACAAGAGAAGAGAAAGGCAGCTCTGCTCCAAGCTGCTGACCCAGGCTCAACCTAGGAAACGGAAGCTTCCTGGTAAATTTGGAGTCTCAGTTGTATAAATATTAACACCCTGATTCAAGGAACAGAGGCAGCATAACCTCCCCACCCACTCTGTACATAAGCCTCCCCCTCCCTCCACCCCACCCACCGGGGCCCTCCCAGTTTCCTGGCACACACCATGCACTCAGGGCAAGAAACCAACCTGACCTCTTTGAACCTCCCCCTCCCAAAGGCAAATCTCCTTGTTGCTGAGGAAGGACATTTCAAGCTAACCTCCCATCCTTGGGGGGGGGGGGCAGGGGGAGAGGAAGGGTGGTAGACTCCGGCTGCTAACTCTGAGGGTGAATGTGCTGCTGAAGGGAAGATACCAGCTCTGAGGTACAAAAGGAAGGCCAGGAGAGGGCGGGACCAGCAGTCCTGTGCCAAGGCTGCCATGAGGTTGGGGAGTTCAGGGTATAGAGAGAAGAAGCAAGGGATCACTATATTATTTTTTAAGGGATGTCTTGGAAGCAGTAAGCTTAAGCCCTATGTGCTTGCCAAGAGGATGCACAGGTGAGGGCCTCACCTACGTCCTGACATGGCAGTGGCCCAGCGGCTTCTCAGAGAGAAGCTGCAGTGCCCGCCTCTTCTCCCAGCGCCACTCTGCTCTTGTCTCAAGCACTGGGGCTCTCCTGTTAGCAGGGAGCAAGGGAAAGAAAGTGATAACGAGAGTCTACCCTAAAGATGGTAGCAGAGAGGCTCCCTTCTTACTAGATACTGACTGGCTGTTCAGATTCCGATAACTACACCAAGACCAGGCACTTCACACTACACGTCTCCTTCCCTTGTCAGAAGCCCAACAGTGCTCACTACACTCCTGAAGGAGGGGATACCCCGGCGTCCTGTGCTGCTGGGGACGACAGCTCTACCTTCTACAGGAGGCAGGTGAAGTGAGTCTTCTTCCCTTTAACTAGAACAACAGTTCTCAACCCTGTCTGTGCATCTGCATCACTTACACAATGTAAATTAAAAATAAAATTTAAAAAAAAAAAAAAAAAGGGAAAGAGGCCTGGGTTCTCCATGGGTTCTGATTTCATTATTGTTCTGGGGTAGAGCCAAGACAGTAGGCTAGCTGAAAAGCTACCCAGCTGACTCGAATGTGCAGCCAGGACTGAATAGAGAGTCTCTGCCTATGTGTGGGTACTGGGGGGGGGGAGGGGGCAGGCAGGGGATGATAGTGGAGAGGCATCATAAAGAGCAGCGGTCAGAAGCTCCAGCCTTCATCTCTGGTCTGTTATTAGAGAAGGAATCTGTCTGAGTGGCAGCTTTAAAAATAGGGAAAGGAGGGAGTAAGGAGAAAACATCAACTTTGACCTTTACCTCTTCTTCAGGGAAGTGCTGAGCAGAGAGGCAAGAGCTAAAGATTAAGGGAAAATAAAAGGGCTCAACATCCTATATGCACAGGCAAAGACAACTGAACCCCAAATTATTCTCTCTTTAATCTTCTCTGAAATGTATGGCCAGAGCACCTACAGGCCAAATAACTGTGTAGTCTCCGGCCTCTACAAAGTGTTTGAAAAGGACTCCGGACCGGGACAGACGACCACCTTCTCTTAAGTTCACGATCAACAGTATGCCACTCCTCCCTGTGATTGCCCTAGTCAAGGTCAATGAAGTAGAAATCCATTTTAAAAAGTCCTCTTAAAAAGACAAACGGGAAGCACTGTCTATAGACCAAGGAAGAAAATTAATCATGGCTGCCATCTGTCAAGCCCTCATTACGGGCCAGGCACTACACCGATGAGAATTTACTTTCCTATACACTTTCCTAAGTAGGTAAGGGGTCGGTTGAGTAGAAAAGGGTCAATGCACACAGTGTGGGCCTCAGAGGTCCTGGACAGTGACAGGAATTAAAGTGCTTTCATCTCACTCCTCCCACTTCGGATCATGTCCTGTGTCAGGAGAGCTGCCCCTGGCATCCTCTCAGAGCCTTTCTAAGGACGTGGCCCCACAGACTCAGATGGCCAGCACCCTTCTGTCCTCCAGTGGCCACCCACTCCACCAGTGCCTCTGAGATCTGGGGGCATGGGCTGGGGGCAACGTCACTACAGTGTTTCATAAGATGGGAAAAGGCTAGTGGCTGGGGGTGGGGCTGGAGAGAGGGATTAAAGATTAAGCAGAGACAAAAGGACAGAGAAACAACTGCCCATCACAGCACACCCCATTAAAAGCAGATGAAAGGTCAGGCTTCTTACCAGCTCCTTGTGGTTTTCCCCAGAAGTGAGAAAATCAAAAGAGTTAAAAGGAAAGGGAGTGGGGAAATGGGGGTGAGGGAGGGGGGAAAAAAAAGACAAAATTGTTATTAGCAAATTGTCACATGCACTATATGATAGCTTCAAACACACAGCACCACAGGGCCCAGGGGATCCTAGCAAAATTTGGGGGTCAAGAAATTTCAGCTGGAGCCACTATATACCCCAAGAGAAAGAAGAACTCGGGACCCTCTCCTCTCTGGTGGTGAGAATGTCATGAAGCTCTGCCATTAGAAGCAATGTACGATTATCTGAGAACTAGTGAGATGTTGCAAGCTAGTGGCATGGAACAGGAAAGTGGGGGCAGAGGGAGACAAGGCAGAATGTGAAGCAGAGGCCATGGGGATTCTAAGGACACACAGCCTGTAATTCTCAATGGGGGAGGGAACCTTCATGGCTCAAGTCTCCCTTTCTCTTGGTTTCTCCAGTCTTAAAGAATGAGATATCTGGATGGTGGAACTGGTCACAATGAGGGTGCCCGCATGGGTGCTTTTACAGGACTTTAGGTTAAGCAGAACCGAATACGCCAGGAGATGGTGAGTGTCAGGAAATATGAAGCACCCATTTTCACTCCCTACTGCCAGAGGAGAGGCAGGGCGCATCCGGGCCCCTCGCAGTGTGTTCGTCCCCACTGTGATTAGTTGGTGACTCACTGCGCAGCATGGAGGGAACCAGAGCAACTCTGCTATGGTGTGTAAGCATGAAGAACCCAGAGGGTACCAAGATTCACAGTCACCAGCCCACGTGCAGAAAATGTTTCTTCCACTCTCTCCTCACAAGATTCACAGATGTTACAGGGTGGACAAGGGGGGAAAGGTGAGAGGACTCCAGAGAGGCCTTCTTTTAGTCTAGCCACAGAGGTAAGGCTCTTGCTTCTAAGGAAGATGGGTAAAGAACCGCCAGGAGGGGAAATCTAGCTGTATACCCTGCCTCTCCAGGAGCTCTACTGATGAGCACGTGGAATCATGGAAGGTTGAAGATGACTATGTATATATGACAATGTGCGGTGGGACAGAGACAAGTGCTTCCTGCCCCAGAGATTTCAGCTAGATATGCCTGAGCCTCCACCTCTCCGCCTCCTGTCTCATGCCAGGGTCCAGCTAAGCCAAGACTCCTGTTTCAGCTCAGGGTCAAGGCAGATCCAGACCCTGTGGTCTACATTGGGAGGTCTCTCTGCAGAGGGAGTGTAAGCACTCACAGGTGCACACATGCAAACACACAACGGGAGATACACATACACTACCTTTCTCTTACTTGCCCCACCAAGCTAAAACCAGCTTGGGAAAAACTCGAGGAGAGAGAGAACAATGAGCTGTAAGTTCAAGTTCAAATCATGAGGAACAAGCAGAATGGGGGAGGATAGAAAATCAAAGAGAAGGAAAAGTGGCATATTAGTTTGTAAACAGTATAGACCACCTCCAGGTCTGTCCTTTGGGTGCACTGTGGGATGATGAGTTTTTAGGCATAATTCCTATAACCTAGAGTATTAACAGTCACCATGGAAGCAGTCCTTCCAGCCATCTTGACTGGAAAATTCTAAGTGCCCTGATCTCAGGTACCAGCTTATCTGGTACATGACTCCCAGTCCCTCTCACTAATGGACCCCCTGACTTCCCAGGGCTGTTTGGCTAAATGGCTGTGCCTCAGAGGGCAAGACCTGAGGTTCTAGATCAGACAGGGAAAGAGGCCACTGCTGCTCTCTGAGCGTGTTCAGGCTCCTTGCCAACACTGCAGCCAGGGGGACTTCAGAACCATGCTGATAAGGAAGTTGGAGAGTGCTGTAGAATAAAACTGTCCAGGATAGATCAACATAATGGTGACCCATTTCCAAAGGAGGGGTACAAAAACAGAAAGACTCATGAAGGCACAAATAACCCAAGTTATTACCTTAAAATTACATATAACACTCCTTTCCCATACCATTTACTTTTGTCTAAAGGCTCAACACAGGGAACATTAAAATGAGTTTTTCCCAGGGACAGTCTACACACAGCTAAGAAGTGAGCACTGTGACTGTCCCCCTTGTTCTCCACCTTGTTTAGAAGGGCTAACAGTTATTTCTTTTCTCTTAACTTCATTTCAGTCTGAGGAGGAGAAAGCCAACCCCTTCTAACTTCAGCTCCTAAATGTCTCATATGCAAAAGCATTCCTAACCTCCATGTTTCTATTCCATTCTCCATTGGACAGTTTTATTCTGCAGACCTCACAAGGGAAAGAGACAATGATTCATGAATCAGAGTGGTACTTCCAAACCTTGATCAATGATTTTTAAACACAAGGCCAACAGGGCCCTTAATGACCCAGCAAGGGACTCAGCCGAATTTAAAATGATTAGCTACAACAATAGTACAGTGACAGAGCTTTGCATGCAAGATGGCAGATGAAAAAAAAACATGCAAAGAAGCATCGAATGGTCTTACTTGTGCAAACTAGTGTCCAGGCAAGGTGGTGAGGAGGGAGGATGGGGGAAGCATTAGGAAAAACTCAGGTAAGTTCAAGAGCACCAACAGTCAATGAACACAATCAAGCAAACTCTATGATATCTCAAACTATAAGGAGGAGAACATACTGTTCTCATCTCAAGCTGGTGAAATGTCTAGCAGTATCTACCCTTTGGAGAACAGCCTCTGCCAGGGCCCTGTCAAACTGTGGCTAGCCGCCCCCCCCCTTCACATGGCACTGGAGATGGATAAGGCATCAAGGGAGAAACTATATCCTGTTTCTACTGAGATTTTCTAAATTTACTCTCCTTGCTCCAGCAGTTCAAAAGCTAGGAACAGAATGCCTCACAGACCCAAGGCAGACTGTGGGTCCAGCAGGGAGGAAATTCCAGTCAGGAATTTGCTTTCCAGATGATACATTTTAAGAAAAGTCTCCAAGTAAGCCCATCGTCCAACTCAACCTAGAAGTGTCTGAAATGCAGAGACGAGATTCTCCTACCCTGAAGAGGAAAGGGCTAGCCTCTGCTGCTGTCTGGCCATTAGAGTATTTTCCTTCCTGCAACAATTGTTTTAAAGGAATAGCAGGAAAATCAGGATCATCTTTAGCAAAACTAAAACCATTTATACTACTTTTCTCCCCCATCCTCCCACCATGGGAATTGCAATACTTTAACGTTTAAACTAGCAACTATAATCTTTAAGGGGTATCAGAGGACATTATTTCTTTCAGCAGCTCAATTTTTCCACAGTGGAGCAATCAGAGGAAGGAGGTTAAAAGACAGTGAGGGTCAACACTCTTTGATTATTCCTTTAAAAATCTGGAGATTCCCCCCAAAAGGTTCCATTAGAAGCTGGTCATATTGGTTGTCTTCAGGGAAGGAACCTAAGTGGTGGCAGGCAGGGGTGGGAAGAGACTTTTGTTCTATATGCATATATTATCTATTTTTAAAAAGAATCAAATTAAAGTTGAAAAAATCTGGAGACTAAGGCAGAACATTCTGTTGCCCAGGGTTAGGAAGGTGACTGAAAGCCTCACGGTTCAGCCACAGCACTGGTGACATGCACTGTCATTGATGCTAGGTCTTGGGAAGGTAGGCGAGAGATAGGCTGCTAGTGAGAATCCAGGCCTCACAGACATGAGGTTTTGGACTAAGTACAACCCACTTCTCTTCAAGTTGCACATTTACATCAATATTAAGAGCAGTAACAGAACCATTACTCAGCTGACTTCCCGAAGGCTGCCCTCCTGAGGCCCCCAGGGACACCCAGAGGCCAGAGACATTAGCTGACATCAGTAAACATCTCAGCCACCATCACCCCTCCCTTCCTGAAGCAGCTGAAGGTCTCCCCACCTTACTCCCTCCTGCCTAGGGATGAAGAGTCATTTAGCTGAGTCTTAGGTGATGGAGGCAAGTCGACTCTTCCTGTATTTACCACCCAGCTCCCATGCACTGCTATACGGTCATCCTGGACAATATGGTGCAGGGAATGAACGCTTCTGGTATCCCTCCCTGCCAGCCACCCCCTAGGTATTGCTGAAACAGGCTGCTCAGGCTCAGCAGGCACAAACAACCAATCAGGGCTACACATTCAGGTGCTTCCATGCCTGTCATCTTCTTCTTAAGAAATATCCCAGAACTTTCAAAAGAAAAACTACAATATATTTTTTGTTTTGGAAGGGGGATTGCTGTGATACTGCCTGTTCATATCACAGTCAGTGACAAAGGGACAATCTTCCATTTACTATCTCACCGTGAAGCCGTGACACTTTATAGGCAGAGGCCTAGGCCAGAGTGGAAGTCTCTGAAATGGGTCAGAGGACTGAAGTCCTCAGCTTATACACTTCTGCTCTGTGAGGTCAGAGACAGCCTCCTAATAACACACATCTTGGAGTGACAGGTGCACACCCAAGTCCTTGAGCAATGACAACATCTACATTATCTCCAGAAACTCAAGCTTGGGCGACAGACTGACAAGCCAGCAAGTACAGAAGCCATAATGAACACACCACTGAGAGAGGAAACAGGGAAGGTGTTCCCACGAAGTAGGAACCACTTCCACATGAGGGAAGTCAAATAAAGAATAAGTGAGTACGCCAAGCCAGACATTAGAAGCCAGCAGCCAGCATTCTCCAGGACTAACCGGCCCCACAGACATAGCCACAGGACTTAGAGACACACATATGGAGCCTGCTTCATCAATGTGACCTTAGCCCAGCTCTCTTCGGAACAGAACCTAAAACACACCTTGTAAAAAACGCTAACAGACCTTTGTTTCCCTTGACACTTACATACAAGTTTTTACCATGCTGATTTCCATTTACTCCATCTTGTTTATTCCACGTTTCCTATCCTGTATGTGTCCTAACTCTGCCATTAGTCTGGGGCATCCTTAAAGGCAGGGACATTTCTTCCTCTGCACTGCACAACAACCAACACAGAATGAACACATTCAATAAACAGAGCTAAAAGTTTCCCCTGATGGTTAAAATGTGTCCACAGCTAATTTCTTCCTTAGATTCTTCTTAGATTTGAAAGTGCTAAGGGATTCTCCTTTGCTGTAGGAAATATTTGTTCTTCCTCAAATTTGTTTTGCTCTGACCAGATCTCTTATCTTTCTAAAATCTCTAGGTCATTTTTTCACTTCTTGCTCAATGGATACTGGGTATTCAGGAAAAAGACTATTCCTCTATACTTCAAAATCTAGCTCTTGGTAGGATACTGATGAACATGCATCAATGAAATATTTTATCAAATCAAAGGCTTAGTTCCTAACCTCAAATAGTTTGTAAGTGCCCAGGCTTCAGGATTCCTTACTGTAGACTAACACCCAGGGGCCTCCCTAAATCACTAGCCCCAAACTAAACTGTTTTAAGATATTTCAACTTTTATTTAAAAGACCCAAGTCAGGTCTTGTTAGTTTTGATTCCACAGACAGGGCTCTCCTTCCTGGCACTGTTCACTGGTGGCTTTAAGCCTGCAACCTACATACCTCCCAGGCTGGGTTGGCATAATCGCTTATTGCTGTGGCTCCCCAGAAAAGAAAAAGGGTCAGCCTGGGGGAGAGAGGTCAGGGTCCGTAAGAGTCCTGAAGTAGCACATAGTCTTACCGCATCAAACTCGGCTTGATCATCCTCAGGTAGGTCGTTGGTTTCATAAACATCTGGCTCGTTCCTGGCCTGCAGACACAAGCAGGGACCACCCTACCTCATTACCCAGCATCTACCAACTCCCTGACCCACTCCATTTGAATAAGCTAACAGAGAAGACAGGCTGTGAGGCCAGGATTCTGTCCCTTCTCTTCCACCTGCCCAGTGAACTGTATGTCTGTTCACATGTTTTAGAGGAGTGGGGATGACAGGGGGCACAACTGGGACCTCATGGTAAGTGGTGAGTGTGATGACAAAAGATGTGACCCTGAATTTGAATGGGGGTGGGCTCTGGGCAATCATTATGCTCAGAGTAGGAGAGGGTTATCTTGGAATTAGGCCCTGTACACCGCTGCCCAAAGGTTGAGAGTGACTCAGTACATGGTCCTGTGACCCAACCCCCACCCTTGAGAATGCAAGCAGGACAGCACAAAAGGAGGGTACAGACCGGCATGTG
>PITA01016492.1:0-15629 GCA_004023965.1 Spilogale gracilis
GGCTTGAACACAGGGCTGCCTGTTGCTTCTGGCGTCATGGTAAGGGCTGGGCCAGTCCCTGTTCCTCTGTGGGGGCCTGTGTCCCTCTGGCTGTGTCTGGGTCCTGAAATCCCATCATGTCGCCTCTCGGCTGGCTTCCCGGACCCTCGGCCAGTGACCCTTTCAGGCCGTAAATATGTCTGTGCACCCCTGTGTCTGGCATTCCCCCCGTCCCCTTCTGGTGTCCCCAGGTGGTCCGCGTGCCCCGGCCTGTGCCCGGGTGCGTCTGGGCAGGTGCGTCTCCTTCCTGGGCAGTGCAGTGCCGCTGTCCAGCCAGCCCCCAGGGGCCCAGGTTTTGGGATCGGGGAGGCCTCTGGCCTCTGCTCTGAGCTGCACCGATGGCACACCATGGAGCCTGCCTGCGGGGCTCTCGGCTCAGGGTAACCCCAGGGCCTGGTGGCTCTGGCTTCCTCTCCCGCCTCTGCGGACTCAGCCCCGCGACACCGCCCGCTGTCCCCGCCGCACTGGGAGGCGCACCCTCGTTTCTGACTGCCCTCTCCCACCTCTTTGTTGCTTCTGTCTCCCTCTTCAGAGTTAACCTCTTCGTCCTTAGCCTTCACTCTTCCTGACACAACTTGGAACAAGTGTGATAAGAGCAGCAGCAAGAATTTGAACCGGGCTCTGGGTCTGCCGATCCCCCGGGGAACCCCAGGCCTTGGAGGCCGGAATGAGCCGCCGCCCACGTTCCCATCTGCCCGCCTCCGGCTTCTCTCCGGAAGACTGCATGCCTCTTTGCGGGCGGGCCCACCCCGCACCCGGCGTTGTCGTCTTCCCCGTGCTGCCGAGAACGCCGCCCCGACTCCGCACCCTCCCACGTGAGCGCCGTGGGCAGGCGACCGTTGGTTTCCAGATGGTTCCATGTGACGTGTGTTGCGCCTGCAGACGAACAGAAAAGATCAGTTTGAAGAAAAATAGTGGAGCAGACCTGCAGGCGCTGGTGAAGAAAGAGCACATTTTTGGTGGCCTGGTTGCTGCTGGGGACGGCCCGCCGGGCGGCCTCTCCGGATGCGGTGACCATCCCTGACCCTTAGTGTTCGGTGTGTGTCCCCAGGCTACACCAAGCGCACAGCTGAGGGCCCTTAGAGCCTGGTCTGGCCTCCGCCTCCCTGGGTGATCTAGGGACACCAGGCCCCCACAGTCAGGGCGTCAGGAGGGACCCAGAGGATGAGCTGCCCTACCCTCCTGCTTCTAACCCTGTTGGGGCCCTCCCAGCCCCCGGCTTAGGTCAGGCGTGTGTCACAGCAGCGGCTCCCAGGGAAGCCGTGTCCTCAGCGTCCGGAGGGCCAGGCCTCAGCAGGTGCATCTGGCCTATAGACCTCTCCCCCACCCTCCCGGGGACTCCCTTGCTCTGGCTCCTACATGAAGCTTCAGACTGGCCATCTGCTTGGCTGACACTGTCACTGCAATGGGGCAGGGTCCTCCAGGAGCTTGAGAGAGCCCCGGGCGGGTACTGTGTGGTTCCCGGCATGTCTGGAGATGTCTCGGTTTCCGTTCGTACGCGGTGACGGCTGGCCAGCATACGGGACCCTACGTCAGAGCTGCGTTCTGCAGCCAGGTTGGGGGCGGGCATGGCTTCCTTCCCTGCCTGCCTTCTGCATGGCCACTTCCACGTCTGAACCTGCCCCGAGGCCTCTTGGGGACCCAAAACATGTCGATCTGCCCTATTTGTACCAGGAAACTGTGCCTCTCTGCTCACATCTTTGCCGGTGGATGCTGGAGCTTTCTGTGTGCAGAGAGGAGCTGCAGCGGGTCACGGGTCACCTGTGGCTTTCTGGGTTCTGAAGCTAGGTTTTTGGTTGCATACATGTTAGGTGTTTCTGATCTGCTAGTTATCTCACAAGTACTGGCATTCCTCTTTATCCTTTGTGAAGCTATTACTTTAAAATGGTTATAATGGTCAACTGGATGTTAGGTATGTTTTGTTACAATAAAAAAATACAATGAGAACCAGAGACCATGCCCCTCTCACAGCACACACCGCTGAGTGATACTGCCACACTAAGCCAGCGCACTCTCGACAGCTGTGAAATGGCAGACGTGGGCCGGGGGCAAGACCATCAGGTTTCTTCGAGTGGGAGGGAGAACTGGAGGATACGGAGATTCAAGACGCACCTCAAGTAGTTACAGCACGTGGGCCACGTGGGGCCTCGTCTGACCAGCCGTCCCACACACTGCGCCCCTGACGGGGCCCCTGTGCCCATGGAGTTAGCACTTTCTGGGAAACAGTCTCTCTCTCTTTTTTTTTTAGAATTTTATTTATTTATTTGACAGAGATCACAAATAGGCAGAGAGGCAGACAAAGAAGGGGAAGCAGGCTCCCCGCAGACAGCCCAATGTGGGGCTCGATCCCAGGACCCTGAGATCATGACCTGAGCCGAAGGCAGAGGCTTTAACCCACTGAGCCACCCAGGCGCCCCAGGGAAACAGTCTCTTGACGCACAGCGAAATATGAAACGATCCCGAAGGTTTGCTTCAGAATAAGCAGGTGGGAGGAGGCGTGTGAGGGGTGAGGACGTAAGGTGGGGGCCGGAGGCAGGAAGGATGGAGGAGTGCGGTCTGCATGACCCGCAGTGCTGAGAGACACGGGGGTGCATGGGGACGCATCCCCAGATGCCATCCCCACTGCCCTCTGTGCCCCCGAAGGCCCTCTCCACAGGGTCCGATGTCTGCAATGTTGGCGAATCCTTGGACTTTGTTTCCCTGAAGATCCCCCTCCTCTAGTCTGTCCTCCGGGAAACCCCATCATGCTGTCCCTCCTCCCTCCTGTCCACCCTGACAGGGCTGCCGGCTCGCATCCCTCCCTGTTCCAGGAGAAGCCTCACCCTGACCTTTCCAGGTTCTTTCTCTTCCGGGGACCGCCCCCAGCCCCGAGTCTCGGCGTCACAGGGACGCGTGCTCCCGCTGGGTTCTGGCCGTTCTGTGCGACGTGGGCTCCCACCTCTGGCTTCCGGTGCGCCCGGCTCTGCCCTGTCAGTCTGCGCTGCCCAGAAGCTCGGGGCCACACTGCTCCTCCTCTCAAGCTGGGCTCCTCCTGGCCTGGCCCCAGGCCCGTCACGGAGTCTGCCCACTGGGGTTGAAGTGCTGTGGTCAGGGGCCGCTCCCCCACCCCTCCTGCTTGCTGCTGCCCTCCCAGGCCTGCCCTCCCGGCTGCGGGCCTCCCCTACCCTGTCCAGGCTCAGCCCCTGCCCATCTCCCACGGCTCCCACCTCTAAGCTGGGGCTCCTGCACCCCCAGGCTCCCACGCTGCTCACGGGGTCCCGCAGGATGCGAGGAGTGGGGCCGCTGCTGTGCCCAGCCCTGCCTGGTGCTTCTCAGGGGCTCGGGCACATAAGCTGCGAGGTAAGCCCCGCCCCCACCCCTTTACCCCCCATGTACCCACTGTGGGACGTGATGCCGGTCCGAGGGCAGCAGTGGGGCAGAGTGGCAGGGGGCGAGGTCGTGTGACGGTGGCCCAGCCCAACCCTGTCCCCCAGCTGTGGCAGCCCTGCTGGCCTGGGGACAGTAGGACATCAGGCCCCCGCCAGGTCTTGAAGGCTGCGGGGGTGCAGGGGGGCTTGGGGCGGCCCTCCTGGGGAGTGGGAGGCCGGGTTGGGGTGGAGCCCAGGCGGGACCCCAAGGCCTGCAAGCAGAGAGGGGGCATGTGCGTGGTGTTGGAAGCCTGGCCCAGATCTTACTTGGGCCCCAACACTGTGTGGATCCGGGCTCCTGGGGCACATACTGCTTCGTGGGCGTGCCCACACCTCCCCAGGGCTCGCAGCTGCACCTTGGCCCCACATTCCCAGCCTCTAGGCGCCCCTGGGTCTCGAAGGGAAACAGTTGGGCCAGGAGCCCCCAGAATGCGCGAGCTGCGCCACAGCCCAAGCCCACCCGGAAAGCATGGAAACTGTGATCTAGGGAACAATGCCCTTCGTGTGACAGACTTTCCCCTCTGTGGGAGAAAATAAAGTCTAATAGAATGGCGATTTCCTGCATTTGTGCCTGGGCCCGAGGGGTGATTCACACAGAGACCTCCCACCAAGTCTGCTGGGCTGGGTGCTACTGGAGCCCCGCACCCGCAGGTCCCCAAGGCTGGCAGGGTGTGCCCACCATCCGACCTCCCGGCCTTAGCCTACCCCCAGCAGCTTGGCTGTGAGGAGGGAGTGCAGCCAGACAGGCAGCCATGTGGGGCTCCCTGGAGGAGGCAGACCTGGGCGGAGGACACCAGGGGCATGAGGAGAGCTTCTTGGGGGACAGCGGGTCCCTGTTCTGAGAACTGGGACAGGATGCCTGTGGGCTTAGTGAGGGCAGGCCACGAGTGCCGGGCTGAGCGGGACAGGGTCGAGGGAGACAGAGTGATGGCACTGCCTGGGCCTCCTCTCACGTTCTGGGTGAGGGGGTGGGGTAGCCGGGGGGCAGCTCTGGATATAGGGAGGCTGGGCAATGATGGCCAGCGAGGCCCCCCATGCAGGGGCTGAAGCTGACGGTGTCCTGGACAGCGTACCGTCCCGAATGGCCCAGGCAGTCAGACCCGGACCCTAGATGTCAGACCGGCTCGTGGTAGCCGGAGGATCCCAAGGGCACCCCTTGGGGCCATTCCCTTATGGAGCAGAGGTGTGAGGACAGGACCTTGTGGCAGGAGATGGGACCCCGGCACCCCTGCAGGGGAAGGTGTGGGCTGGCGGCCAGCGCAGACACCGCGCCAGGCTCGCACTGGATAGTTCTTCGGAACACGACAAGGGTGCCGACCTTCTCTGTCCACCTCTAGCCTTGACAGAGGCCACAAGCTCTGCCGAGAGTCCTTCACTGTGACCGTCGCCCGCTGATGTGGTTGCAGGACACAGCCCGACGGGCCGCCGCCTGACCACGTGCGTAATTTTAAAGATGTATTTATTTTTAGAGAGAGTGTGCCCGGGGGGTGGGGAGGGGTGGAGGCAGAGGGAGAGAGAGTCTCATGCAGACCCCCGAGAGGGGCGGGGCTGCACCCCATCACCCCGAGGTCACCACCCCGAGGTCACCACCCGAGGTCACCACCCTGAGGTCACCACCTGAGGTCACCAGCCCGAGGTCACCACCCCGAGATCACCACCCCGAGGTCACCACCTGAGGTCACCAGCCCGAGGTCACCACCCCGAGGTCACCACCCTGAGGTCACCACCTGAGCCAGAGGCCAGAGCCAGAGGCTCGACCGACTTCACCACCAGGTGCCCCAACTGTGTCTCGCCCTTTCTGTAGTCCCCAGGGCCACAGGCCCCATGTGACCTCAGGGAGCCCCGCCAGCACCCCAGCCCATGGCCCTCCCTCCGCACGGCCGCTTCCTGGTCTCCCTGGGCACAGCCCTGCAGAAGCACCCTTGCGCCTCCTCCCGAGGCTTTTGCCGTGCCCACACACCAGAGCCCCCAGCGGCCAGACCACCCCGCCCTGGAGTTCTGGGGTCCCGCCCGGGGAGCCCTTTCATGGCCTGCCCTTCCCCTTCAGGGCCCTCACGGTAGAGACAGTAGGACTGACCACCTGGTTTTGGGTGACACACAATCCTTTCCCTCGGTCTGGCTCGTGTGGCCCCACGGGCCGGGCTCCGGTTGGAAATCCTGCGGCACAGTCCGGGGATGTCTTAGGGTCACAGGGCGTTGGCCGCTCCCAGCCCCCGCGGGGCCATGGAGCACAGGGCAGGGGCACAGAGGCGGCCCCTCCCACCACCCCATGCGCTCTGGGGCATGCACCGCTGTGGGGTTGGGGCTCTCCCTGCCCCTCTAACCCATTCCCCTTTGTCGCTCACAGCCCTGTCTCCCTAGACCTACTTGGCATTGGCCTTTCAGATGCACTCAAGTTGAAGCCTCTCCCAGACTTCGTGACCTCCTGCTGTGAAGGCCAAGGCACCGGGTGGGTGCCCAGTGCCTGCATAAAGCACCCACGCCATCTCAGTGCTGTGCTCGGTGCTGACACGTCGCGTGGTCTACCCGAGCCCCAAACCACAGCTCTGTGTTCAAAGGGGAAGTCACAGGGGTCACCTGCAGCTACATGGGGGCCGGGCGGCAGCCTTCCATAGCACTTCGCTCCCGGGGTGCCCGACGGTCCTCTCTTCCTCATTAAGTTCTGCCACTGGAGTGCCCGGGGCAGTTTTCTCTGATGGAGTTGGATTGGGTGTGTGTGGGTGCTCTGTAGGGCAGGCCATCCAGGGGCTCCAGAGGAAGGAAGTGCAAGTGACTCCAGGGCACTGGGTAGAGGGGCAGGATGGGGGCTGGCCCAGGAAGGTCCCTGCCGGGTGGGTGGGACAGTGGAGAGGCTGTGCCCATCCACCCGTGACTTGACCGGCTTGGTTCTGGCTTGGACTGGAACCGTGAGCTCTAGTGCTGGACCGGCTCCCATCTCCCACCCACTCCGTAGACCCCACTCCCAGCTGTGGGCCAGCATGTGATCAAGGTCTGGCCAACCACGAGTGTCCCCGGGGCCTGCCCTAGGGGCCCTGCTGAGTGGGCAACAGAGGGAAGCAGGACAAGGAGGCCCGGTGAGGGACCCTAAGAGGACAGCCTGTCCCTGGTGCGCAGGACTGTGCAGCAGAGCCCAGGGAAAGGCCGAACGGGAGGCCAGGCCCAGCCCTGCCTGGGGGACACCCTGGGGCCTTGTTTTCCCTCACAACCTCCCACCCCAGGCCACAGTCCTGAGTGCCAGCCTGGGGTCTCCAGGGGGCTCCTCCTCCTGCAGAGACCCAGTGAGCAGCTGCAGCTACATCCCCTGCACTTTGAGTCCTGCCCACGCTCTTCTGGGAGCCCGTCACCCTCCCCATCCCCCTCCCACCCCGCCCCCGCCAGGGGCAGGGAAGGGAGCAGACCTAGGAGGGGCACCCCTGTGCCTGAGGATATCCCTCCGGCTTCCTCTGCCCCTCCCCCCGCTCTCCAGGCTCTGACCTCCTGGGCCCAGCCCCCACGCCGCCTCCCCAGGAGGGGATGCCCCGCCCGCGCTCTGCGCGCCCACCCAGCGGACGGGCCCCCTGCGACTTGGCGCTGAACGCTGGGCTGAGCTCCGCCGCGCCCCCGGCCCCAAGCCCAGGGCGCCCCCAGGCAGGTGGCCGTCGCCTCTGACCCCGGGCTGGGGCGGCCTCGGCGTCTGGGCCTCGGCTCGGAGCGTTTCCTGCCCGCCCGTCCCAGCCCGGCCCCGCAGGAAGTGGCCGCCTCCTGAACAAAGGGGCCGGCGGACAATGGCCATTGAATTGGGCCGGGGCGCTCGCGCACGGACGGGCCGCCAGCTGCCCGCGCTGATAAGGCCCTTCTCCGCGGCGCCCGGCGCGGGGACGGACCCCCGGCTCGACCCAGCCCTCCGCGATGCTCCGGTGTCCGCGAGCTCGCCGGGCTCCCGGGCCCGCGGTGGCTGAGCGCGGCTGGCGGCGGCCCCGCCCCTCCGGCTGCGAGCCAATGGGCGGCCGGCCCGCCCCTGCCGGCCTCTCGGGCGCCAATCCGGGAACTCGCGGCGGAGCGCCCCGCCCCGCGCAGGTCCCGCCCCCAGAGGTGCGGGACGTCGGGCGGCGGGGGGGGGGGGGGAAGCCACGCCGTGCTGGGGGCGTGACACTCACGGTTTCCCCCAAAATGCACCGGAAGTCCTGATGCTGGGGCACGCGGGGGCTGCGGTGAGCGTCCGTCACCTACTTTGGGTGGGACGCGTCTCCGCGACGGTGGCAGTGGCTTTGGAGAAGGTGGCCTTGGTGGTCATCCTTGGCAGGGACTCTGCGAGGGTCCTCAGGTTGGGTTGATAGGGAGACTGCGGGGGTGGGGGTGCGGGCCTGAGGCCCTGGAGAAGCAGGACTAGCTGGCGTGGGGTGGGGGCAGGTCACTGTCGCTCCCGGGGACGTCCCTGCCTGGGGGGCTGGCGCGCATAAGGCCTGCAGTCACAGGGAGTGGTGCCTTGGGGTGCCTTGCCACCCCTGCCAACCACCAACTCCTGGGTGACCTGCGATAACCCTGACCCCTGTGCGGCCTGGGCAGGCAGTCACACCCTGACATTGAGGTGGACGCAGCCTGACCACCAGGTAACCCGGCACCCACGGCCGCCTGCCTGCCGCGCTCTCCCGCACCCGCTGACCTGGCCCTGGCCCGCCCTTTCACTCTGCCTCTGATCTGACACGTCAGAACTGCAGCTGTCCCCCTCCCTGCGCCCACCATGACGACCCTGACTGCATCCGCATAGGCACAGCTGGGCCATCGTGGGTCCCAATTCGTGTGGCTTCGTGGGCCATCCAGGGCCTGCGTCAGCAGGACACCTGGGTCAGCACATGCCTGCCAGCTCCCGCCCCCAGCACTCGGCCCCTGGGGCTGCAGGAAGTGGGAGGCCTGGAGGCTTCTGACTCTGGCCCTTTATCAGCTTCCTGCGGCCAGCCCAGCCCGGGCTCCCACGGCGCCGGGACGACGGATCCGCAGTGAGTCACTGGGAGCCTGGCCCGGGACACCCTGCTCCCCCATACACACACCCCTCCCATGCCGAGGCCCCCCTGCTCTCACCCAAGCCAGCACCTCGCTGTTCCCAGGGGCCCCAGGTCTGTCACCCCCCGTCTTCCCCATGTTTTAGGGTCCAGCTCTGCCCTCAGGAAATGTTGTTGGTCTCTCCTCTCCCAACCCCAGCCACCAGGGTTGTCTGCCCTCCCCCCAATTCCAAGTGGCCCAAAGCCAGTAGGGTGAGCAGCCAGGGCTGTAGGGCCCACCTGGGTGGAGTGTACCCGCTCCTCCGCCCACCTCTTTGGCCACATACTTGCCCCTACGTGCTGGCTCCACAGTCCCCCCACTCTCCAAGAAACGTCACACCCCATCCTCTGGGACCCCGACCCCTCCCACGCTCAGAAGCTTTTACCAGATCTCCCCCTCTCCCTCCCTTGTCCTCTGTCACCAATGACCCTAGGTCTGGGGCAGCCCACCTGCTTCTTCTGTGCCCAGCTGTGGCTTGACCAGCTTTTCTTCCTTCACGTCCCAGTGTGGCTCCCTCTTCCTCCAGGAAGTCTTTCTGGGTAACCCCTACACCCATCTCACCCCAGGGCCTCGCAGGATATCACCATTCCACGGAACTTGGAGGCTTCCTCGAATACTGGACCCCCAAGGAGGACCCAGGGCCTGCTGTCCCCTGCAGAACCCACCCCTCGCCCAGGGTGCCTGCAGACACTGCAGGTGACACAGGAAGCGAAGCTGAAGGGACAGTGGGGAGGACCTGGGAGGTGGTCTGATCACAAGGAGCACCTCTGCCGCATCAGGGGCTGCCGGGTGCAAAGGTATTCAGGGCGGGCTCCTTCCTCGCAGGAGCGGGGCTCCTCAGGGCACAGATGTGCGTGCGCGCACACACGCACACACGCACACACACACACACAAGACCTGCAGGGACGGCTTCCCGACTGTCCTGCAGTGCCGCCTGCTGGCTGGGACCCCAGGGCCCCGACTGGCGCAGAACCCGCAGAGCCCACAGGGCCGGGCAGGCCGCGAGCCTTCTGTGCGTGCGTGTTCCCTCCAGCCCTGTGTCCTGGCCGTGTGACCACCGCGCCCCCAGCCCTCCATCCCCAGGGCTAGGCTGCGACTGCACTAAGGCCTTGAACGCCACCCAAAGGCTGATGAACTCCAGGGGTCTACCCCTTTACTTAGACTCTCCTGCCAGCCACTCTGCACACTCCCCGCCCCCACTGGGCTCCCCGTCCATCCAGCGGTCCAGCTGGCTGCACACCCGCTCTGGCAGCCCCCGCCCCCCCCCCGCCTGCTGGATTTCCCAACAGCACAGACCCCGTTCGCTCCCTGTCAGGTCCCCACGGGCAACCCCAGCAACCGCTTTGCTGCGAGGCTCCGGCCAACACCTGGGAACCGTGGCTGGGAGACCTATATTCGCCAGAGCCCTGTGTGTGGTTGGTGAGGGGCTCCTGCGGGGGAGGGGCATGAACTAGCGTCTCCATCTTCCCGTCACTGACGTGACACGCACCTGTCTCCGTGCACCTGGTGCCCACACGGGGCCCAGCGCCCTCTGCCAAGACCGGTTAGGCCCCACCGGGACACTGGCCTTATGCCCTGTGGCCTCCTGCCCCCCCCCAAGGAAACGGCAGCCCCCATGCAGTCTGGCAGAGCAGGCCGGCTCTCCACCGGGCTTCGGCCCCCGGGCAATGGCTGAGTCTCCATGGCCTCAGCAGTTTGTTCCCTGTGAAGCCCCTCACCAACCACACCCGTGAGCTGACTGGGGTGCTGGTCCCGCCTCCACAGCCCCCAGGGTTGCTCCGTGAGCGCTCCCCACCCATCACCCCTTCCCCGGTGCCCTAGTCCCTGGACGGGAGCAGCTGCCCCTTTCCGGCCAGGGCCGGCCACAGTGGCTGTGAGAGTGCTGGGGCCATCGGTGGAGGGTCAGGGTCAAGGCCAGGCTCCACGAGTCTGGGGCCCCTGCCCTTACAGGTCCATTGTGTGGGGACAATGGCTTCCTGAGCCAGGGTCCTCTGCCGGCAGGAAAGCCATAAAGAGTCTCCCACTGCAGCCGCCGCCCACGTCCCTTTGAAGGGCCTACAGCTTTGGAGCTGGCCCCGTGGCCCCTACCCCTTGCCAGCCTGGCTGGGGCCCAGGCCTCCCCAGGGAGCAGCCAACCCTCTCGGCACGTAGGCAGAGAGGCGCTGACCAGTCCGGGAAAGCCTGGAAGCCCCTACTCGAGAGCCCCTCCCCGCAGGAACCGATCGGCCCTCTGGCTGTCCCCCAGGGCCGGGCTGCAGGTGCAGGCCAGCGGGGTGTCCCGCTGAAGGCAGCGTGGGGCCTGGGTGTTGGCAGGCACTTGGTGCTGGAGCGGGGGGCTGGGGGGCACAAGATGGCCAGCAGTCTTCCTGCAGGACAGGGGACAAGCACAGTGCTTCTCTCCCCGCCAGCGTGGTTTGTCCTATGGCACCGCCCTCCCCGCCGCTGCCCAGGAATGCGGCTGCAGGATGGGGTGGAGGGAAGGGGCCATAACTGAGGGCTCTCTACTCACGGGGAGCTGCAGGCTGAGAGCTCCGAAGGCCCACTGGGCACGGTGGCATGTGGAGGGGCAGTCAAGGTCTGGGCAGCTGCAGGCCTGGGGCTGCCAAGAGGCCCAGCAGATTCGTAGGCTCCCCCTACAACCCTAGGGCTGGGGGCTCAGGTCACCTTCTCTCCATGCCAGTCTTTGCTACCTTGCTGGGCAGGGGGGTCCTCAGGCCCATGGACAGGGCCAGCACATGGGGGTGGTGAGCCCCCGATGCCCGTGTGATGGGGGCCCAGCCAGGCAGGCCCTCCAACAACGCGTTAGTGGCCCTGACAGCCCGGGACAATCACGGCACACCCCGACTGACGCCCAGACTGACGCCCTGCCACTGTGAGGTTCGCAGTCTTTATTACTCAGGGAATGCAGTGTTCCCAGGGCGGGCCTTGTGGAAGCCTGACCTGGGCGCCTGACAGTGCCCAAGCGGCCGCCAGGGGCCTGGGAAGTTGAGGACAATGGCGGAGCCAGGACAGCCGGCTAGGTCCCTGGTCCCCCTGGCGGTTACACGTGCAGTCTGTGGTTCTAGTCCCTGAGAGCCCCTGCTGGACGGTGCAGCCTTGGGGTGGCCGGGAGCCCTACACGCTTCCCAGGGCCCAGCTGCATCGACGCGGGAGTGGGCAGCTGGCCACAACCTGTACCAGTCCGGGAGCCCCGCACTCCTGGCCTCAGGCCTGCCAGCGCCTCCCCACCATGCGGCCTCAGTAAGAGCCGCAGCTGCGGAGAGGAGGACAGACGGGCAGCTGGACACCATGAGCTGGGAGGACTGGGTGGTGGACGGAGGTGTTGCTGCTCAGCCCTCGGTGAGGCGGGGCTGACCGTGGCAGGCCCCACGGGGCTACCATTGAGCTGCAGGTATCGGAGGGCGGGGCAGAGCGGCTATCTCATCGGTGATCTTGGTCCCTGGGGGCTGCCTGCCCCGGCCCTCTTCCCAAGAGGCCCACACTGCCCTCCGGTGGTCCTGGGCCCGCCCCAGCCAGAAGCCACTGTGGGCTAGAGGAGGGCACCTGGTGGGGGGCGGGTTGCGCCAAGGCTGGGGGACAACCGAGCTGGTGTGCCCAGTCACTGGTGACGGTGGCCAGCAAGGCGGGCAGGTGTGGGACGGTGGCCTTTTGGAGCAACTGGACAGAGGTCATCCCCTGGGGACAGCTCCTGGGAGGTGCACACAGAGAGCACTCGTCCCAGCCTCCCTCCTGGCTCCGACCCAGCAGCCGCGAACGGGGTGGCTGTCAGGATGTGGGCCAGGGAGGCCTTCCTCCACGGCAGCGCCTGTGCCCCTCGGCTGCCCCTGCGGCCGTCTGAGCCGGGCAAGAGGTCCACGTGGGCCCCCCAGGGAAGGCTGCAGAGCCCAGGGAGGAAGCAGCCGAGGGGCCTTGCCAGCAGGCACCAGCGGGCAGCGCGGGTGACGCATCCCTGGCAAAGATCACAAGACGGCCCACTGCCAGCAGCCCCTCCTCGGGGCTGCACTCCAGCCTGAGTCAGGACCCTTGACCTCGGGGCACCTCGGTGACACCGACTCTTGGACACTGGAGGGCTCCCGAGGGCCCTGCCTCTCTCCCTGGCCCAGGCACCGAGGCCTCTCCAATTTCTAGGAGACACTGGTCAGCGGGTGGTGAGGTATTCGGCTGTTCTGTCCCAGCAGCTGCAGGGTCCGCTCCGTGCCACGAGGACCCTGGAGGGGCCGAGCTTTGCAGGCGCCGGGGAGCTGCAGCGGAGCCTGTGCCCGCCAGGGGCAGCCCCGGCCGGTGTGGGACAGAGGCGCACACAGGCCTGCACACAGGGCTTCATCCCTGGCCAGGCCTTGGTCACCGCGAGAGCACCGACACCGCAGCACCCCTCCCACCCACGTGACCCTCCTCGCCACACCTTCTCAGGGGACAGTCCTTCCCACCAGCCCTTCTTCCCTGGCCTGTCTCCCAGCCACCCGGGGGCCTAACCCCTGCTCGCTGCCATCCGCCCCAGACCTCACATGCCAGGACCTGCACCCGCGTCCAGCCTCCCTGGGCCTCCTCCGCATTCCGTCCCCTCACCTCCGGGCCTTGGCCCCACTGGCCACCCTAAGTGCCCGCCTCTTTCCTCGAATCCGCTTCCCCTGTGCCAAGCCCCTACAGGATCCCCTCCCTCCCCCGCTTTGCAGACTCCGCTCTCTCACAGACCTCTGCGCAGAGACGTGCACGCCCCTTGGCCGTGCCGCCCAAGCCCTGTCTCGAAGCCCGCTGTGTACACCGTGCTACATAGGCAGCCCCGGGTCCCCGAGGGCCACTCTGTCACCTCTGAAGCCACTGCTACTCCCCCAGCTGGACGTCCTGGGGGTCTGCCATCCTGGGCTGGCGGGCCACCCTCTGCACCCTGAATAGCACAGTGAATACCCCAGAGCCAGAGAGCCAGCACCTGGGGCTCCCACTCCAGCCACCCCCCCCCCCACGAAAGGACCTGGCAGGGACAACCCACACCACGGCCTCAGGCGCTTCTTATAGGGGCGGGTGCAAGTGAAGCCCGAGCCACGTCCTCACCGTGCATCTGACGGCACGGCCAGGTGCCCGCCGCGCGCCTCTCCCGCCCGTGCTGCCCACGGAGCCAGGCGGGAACACGTGGCCACAGCCTCAGCGGGTGTCTGCCCAAGGAGCTCTTGCTGCTACAGCCACGGCCCTCTCCGGCTTTCTATGGCCCCAGGAGGGATGCAGCCAAGGACCTCAAAATTCCCTGCTGACAGACTCTGCCCCACTCTGGCCTGGAGACGAAGGGCTCGGCCCCGGCTCGGCTGCTGGAGGCCTACGTGGCCCAGGCTGGGGGCTCGAGGGGCACAAGCACCTGCCGTGCCTTTTTGGGCATGTCCAGAGCAGCTACGTCCACGCTGAGACCCTCAAAGTGGCCCCCGGGCCTTCCTATGGCGGGGCCGGGCCCCTAGCGCTGGTGGAGAGCAGCAGCACGGCTGGGCTCACGGACCCTCTGCCTGCCATCCCTCTGCCGAGCCTGAGCCAGACCCCAGCTCAGACAAGACCCAGCTCTGCCTGACTCCAGCTTGGTGCCCAGGCCAGCCACACGGGCCGTGCAGGGCACCCTCCAGGGCCGCTGGGCACCCGACAGCCCCTCGTCTGTGGAGAGCGCTGCCGACTCAGGTCGTGGGTGGCTGCGCTGCGGTAGGCGCGGGACCAGCCGGGTCCATCTGGAGACGCAGCGGCGGGAGGGGCGAGGCTGCAGCCGCCCCAGTCCAGCACTTACTTCCCAGAGCGGGCCTCCTCGTGCCTCGGTGTCGTCCTGCGGGGTAGGACGGTGGCACCTGGGAGGGTTCCTGGGCCGTAAGACCCACATCGGACCAGAGGCGCAGTCACCGGTGCAGGCCCCCTGCCGGACAAAAGCCCCATATGGTGCTCCAGGTGGGGTCCCAGCAAGCGTCAGGGCCGCTGAGCGGCTGTGGCGGGAACTGTGGGGCTGCGGCTCAGTAGCCATCGTCTTCCTCGCCGTCACAGCCGTAATCTATGGGGCACAGAGGACAGCCATGCACACCCTGGGGAGGAGCTCAGCACGCCCCCATCCTGCTGTCTTCACCTCCGCGGGGCTCTGGGGCCTGGTTCCTGCCGGCCAGGCAGCCCCTCCGCAGCCCGGAGCCCAAGGCCCTCACAACGCTGGGGGCCTCACAACGGACACACCGATCTGCGTCTCAGTCCCAACCTCCCTCCAGAGTGAAAGAAGACTTCGTTTGAAGCCGAGAGATCTGAGTTTAGGGATGGCCAGGAACAGAGGGTTTGTGCCTTTCTCTTGGAAGCGCCCACCCCGTCCCACGCAGTGCCCATCAGGGTCCCTCACCGTCGCTGCCCATCAGCTGCAGGGCACTGACACAGGGCTCCCCGTCCTCCTCGTCGGGGTCCTCGTCGTCGGCGTCCTCCTCGGCGTGGTAGCACACCGGCCCGCTCTCCACCACGGCTGTGGGCCTGCCAGGCTCAGCTCCCAGAGCAGGCGGGCCTGGGAGCGAGGTCTGCAACCAAGAGAGATGGGCTCTGGGAGGCCACCAGCCCCAGGGGCCCCCGCCATCTCCTGGACACTTCCCACCCTTCAGAGCCCCCAGGCCTTCCGAGTAGCCTCTCTGTCCAGCCCACACACACTCATGAGCACCCAGAAAGCCTGTTTTTGCTGCAGGCCTCACCCTGAGGACACGACCTGACCCCATGCCATGTGGCCGGGGCTCAGGCCTGTTCCCTGCCACCCGCTCCCAGGGCCCCGTCCCTGCTGCCCTTGGGCCTCAGGACCCCTGTGTGCAGGCAAGGACGGCCCACGCTCCCTCCTGCCACGGCTGGACTGCTCGGAGGCCACCCCTGGCCCCCCACCGTGGCCGCACAACGTACCTCCCCCACGGCCGCCTTCTTGGCTGACTGTGCAGACACCATGGGCCTCAACCTGAAAGAGAGCGCAGCATGGTGGCCTCAGCCCAGGCCACGGCTTGGGGGACAAGGGGGCCCGCTGAGGGCATGGTCTCTGGCGGTGGCATGGGCCACTGAGGGCCTGGCCTGGGGTGAGGAGGGGACACTCTCTGTGACTCCGCTCCGCAGACCCCACCCCCACAGCCCCAACCCCAGTGCTCACTCTGATGTCGCTCTTCCCAGCGGACCCCACAGGCCTCACACTCCCCA
>PITA01016492.1:15729-46538 GCA_004023965.1 Spilogale gracilis
AGGGGGGGGGGGGGGGAGCAGTGGCTGGAAGCTGGAAATCGGGATTTTTCTGTGAAAACTTCCTTTTTAATGTTGACAACAAACCCAAATTTTAGCTCAAATATGCAGGTCAATGGGAGACAGCCCTGGGCCCGTCGGGTGCGCACTTGTCATTCGACGAATGAAAGCGGGGGCACCTGTGGGGCTCAGTCTGTTAAGTCTCCAAGTCTTGTTTCCGGCTCAGGTCACGATCTCAGGGCTGTTGGATTGAGCCCCATGCCCTGCACGACATCAGCCTGAGACTCCTCCCCTTCCCCTCTGCTCCTCCTTCCCCCCGCTCACTCATCCCTGCGCTCTCTCTCTCCCTGCTTCTCTAAGATAAATTTTTTTTTAAGTAATCTAAAATTGTACTGCCTCGGGGCTCTCCAGGCGTCGCCCCCTGATCTTGGTGAAGAACGTGTGGGGATGGCAGGGAGTGGCCGCCGTGGGAGACCCTGCCCTGGGCCATCCTCGGTCCCTGCGGCTGGAGGAGAAGGGAGGCCAGCGGGGAGGCCCTGCTCTTCCCACAGCAGATACACAAGCCAGGCACCTCCACAGCACCCCGGCAAGGAGCCGAGAAGGGAGGGCCCCCACCCACACTCCTGGGATGCTGACCTGTCCAGGTGAGAAGACAGACCGTTCTCCCACACCCTGGCCACGGATGCTGTCTAGGCTCAGGGACCCTGCCCCAGGACCTGTGGAGGGGGAGGCACCCAGGAGGGCCTCAGATGACTGAGTGCGCCCATCACTGGGACATGCCAAGAAGCCCAAAGGACACTGGGAATGGGCGCCCTGACAGCGTCCAGCAGGTGGACAGGCCCTCCGTGGCAGGGGCTCTAAGCTCTGTGGGAGGCTCCAGTGAGCTCACGCCACAGCAGCAAGCACCCCAAGGCCCCGCAGGGTGCAGAGCCTGGCCCTGTCCACACACCCGGCAGCAGAAGGGTCACCGTGGTCGGTGGAGGGTGGGGCAGCTGGCGGGGGTGGGGATCTAGGTCTCATGCCCCTCCCCCGCCCCTTCAAAGGAGCCCCGGCAGCTATCTGGGCCTCGTAGAGGGGTCTACAGGCTCCGGGAAAGCACGCTCTGCCCCTTGTGCTCACCCTCTCACAGCCTGGATGGCAGACACACGAGGACGGACAGGACACCCACACACTGCCCGCTGGAAACCAGAGGGGCAATCTGAGAGGGAGGACACCTGTGCTGCCTCTCACCGTCTGGGAGCCCACTGAGCAGGTGGGAGCCAGGCTAGGGGTGCGTCTCCCCAGGCTCCAGACCAGTCAGAAGGAACACAAGGACGCCGGACAGCGACAGGCTGTGCTGGGCGCCTGGGCACTCAGGGGCTTGCGGCGTGAGGACACGGAGGAACCCACTTAGAGAAAGTGCACGAAGGGCGCCCGGCTGGCTCAGTGGGAAGAGCCTGCGACGCTTGTTCTCGTAAGTCATGCGTCTGAGCCCCATGTCGGCTACAGAGATGACTCAACCTTAAAAAAAGTGTCTCAAAACTACAAGAGCTATTTACTCTGAATCACAAGAAGAAAAAGCAAACTACAACATGTTTACTTCTCAGACAACCACAGTTAAAAACTGCTAGCGACGGACGCCGGGAAAGGGCTGGGCGGAAGTATGGACGGGCCCTGCAGGCAGCGCCCAAGCTCCCAGGCCATTCAGAGGCAGCTCTGTGGCAAGGGCATGACCTCGAGGACGAGCGTGGGCACGGCTGGGACCCACGGGACCACAGGGCCAGCCCTCAGCTGCCCGACGGCAGGCCACCGTGTGGGGAGGGCACGGAGCCCCCTGGACCCATCTCTGCAGGGCGCTGGCCCTCCCTGCCCCGGCAGGAGGGGTGCCTGGTCACGGCCCACGGCTTCCCCCACCCCACTCACCCCCCGTGGCCGTCCACTCTCTGCTACGTGTCCTTCCTTCTCAGCAGAGAGCTGCACAGCTGGGGGAGGGGTGCACAGAGGGTGCCTCCCAGGAGAAGAGGCTGGCTCGCCAGGAGACAGAACACACCCTATGGGGTAGGCACCCCCTCCTCTACCCCCTGCCCCGCACACAAGCGCGAGCCGGTCAGGGCAGCAGGTGCTTCGTGGGGCCCAGCGTGCAGTGGCAGAGTGCACCCCGCAAGGCTCCTGCCCCACCCCAGCACGGTACCTTTTCCCCACGCTGCTCCCGGGATCAGTCCCGTTCCTGCTGGCAGGCGTCTTCCTCCGAGCCAGCTTCCGGGTGCTGGCCCGCTCCTCGGGCTGCACATCCTCCCCCTGCAGGCTGCCCCTGCCTTTGCTGTCGAGGTCCCGGAGCACGCTGTAGTTGATCTTGCTGGAGATTTTCTTCTGCTCCAACATTTTTTCAATGGCCTCCCCAGCTGTGCTGGCCTGGATGGGCTCCCGCCGCTTGCAAGACTTCTTGGGCTCAACGGACACAGGAGAGTGATGGCCCCCTGGGGACCTGCTAGGTGCCACGGGGGACGTGGGGGCACTACCAGCTGGACACCGTGGGGGGGGGGGCAGGTGCCACGGGGGACGAAGGGGCACTACCAGCTGGACACCGTGGGGGGGCAGGTGCCACGGGGGACGAAGGGACACTACCAGCTGGACCGTGGGGGGGGGGGGCAGGTGGCCAGGGTCTGCTGGGGAATCCTGCCCCCAGGGGCCCAGGTGTGCAGGGCACTGGCCCGGGCCCGGCCCCCAGAGGACGGCTCTGACATCCTCCTCTCAGAAGGGGGAAGCCAGCCCACGTCCCTCAGCTGGGGGGCTAGGAGCAGGTCACAGGGTGTGTGGCCAGCTCAGCGAGCCCCTCAAGAGGTGCCAACCAGCAGCAAGCGCTGTGAGCTGCCCACGAGCCTGCCACATGGACACCTGGCTCTGCTGGACGCTGTGGCCACCCAAACGGGATGAGCTGGGTGTCGCACTCTGGACGGGCCACCTCGTTCTGGGTGCCGTGCCACCTCCAGGAGCCCAGCTGTGCCCCCTGCCACCTCATCCCCTGCCGCCCTGGGGCAAAGCTGGTCTCCACACCCATCGAACGAGCCGTACCTTGTGCTCCTTATAGATGCCCAGCTCCTTCTCCTTCGCTATTCTTGCTTCTTTCTCTGAAAAGTCCCCAAGTGGCAGGGTCAGCAGGGGACCTGAGCCCGGGCTCCTGGGCAGGTGGGCAGGCGCTTACCCCTCTGCTCCCGCAGGTACTCGGCGTTCTCCCGCATCCACAGCTCGGCCTTCACGCGGGCTTCCGCTTCGTTCAGGATGTACTGGGCAGAGCAGATGTCCCACTCAGGTCACGGCCGCCAACGTGATTCCCCGCGTACGAGCTGCTCAAGGGCGGGCCTCTGACCCGCAGGGCCGCAGGCTCCTTACTGAGAGCCAGTCAGGGACACCTGTCCTCCTCCACCCTTCCCAAGGCTGACAGCGGGGGCCGTGTCCACACATCGGCACGCGGGCACAGGAGTGGGGCCGGCCAGAGCGCACTGACAGGGGTCCCAACCGCTGTATGGCCACTCACCCTGTCAATCTCCAAGTCGTCGATGCCGCTGAGGTCCAGCTCGCCATCCCCGCATGCGTCCGCTACAGGGAAGCACAGTGCCACAGTTGCTCGGGGTCAGGTTTTGGCGAGCAGGCTCAGATACCCCCTGGGCGGTCTCAGGACCCCTTCCATGTAGGAGCCCCCCGGGCCTGCTCCGTGGCCAGTGCGTGGCTCCCAGCCCAGAGCTGCGTGCAGGAAGGACGCTCGGCCAGCCCCAGCAGACCGTGGGGCTCCCTGCTCACCGGCCCCGGAGATGGGCCCTCAGCGAGTCCTCAGTGATATGCCTGGGACACAGCCCTGCCGGCCACCCCCTCCTACTGCCCGGGTCAACAGCACAACCTGCACGGCCCAGCAACTGGGTGGCCCCCGACCACCAGGTGGTCCGCTCTCCTGCCGAGCCGGGCCGCCTGGCGCTCCCACGCTGCTCATACCTCCGCGCCCTACTCGCGCCCTCAGCTCCTCACCGCCCCGCACGGTGAAACTGGCAGTGCCCTCTGTGAGGCCACGTCTCCCAGGGATGGGGCAGGGTGACCGGGAATCCTCCAACCGCGGCCCCCCCCCGTCCACCCCCCTCCCGCCCGGGGCTCCCAGGCACTCACTGGGGTCTTGGCTCTGGGAGGAGATGCACTCTCGGATGGGGTCCGAGATGCCCAGGCTGGCCGCCGTGGGCAGGGGGCCGAGCAGGGACTCCAGGGCCGGGGTGCTGCTGCCCCCCTCGGGGCCCCCTGCCTCCTCGGAGCTGCCGGAAATGCCGCTGCCAAGCAGCTCCTGGTAGAAATCCTTGTTCAGGTGGCTGGCGACAGCCTCCAGCTCCTCGTCCTCGGGGTCCTCCTCACCAAATAAGCTGGACGTGGAGTCCTCGATGGAGCCTATGGACACAACGTCACACACCGCGTGAATCCGGCAGAGACCCAGAGGGCCCGCCTCTGTGCCGAGAAACACGGCCGTCCGGCTGCAAAAGGCATTCACGTCACCGATTCAGGTGACCGAGACACACCCGTCGCGGGGGCAGCCCACGGCCACGGGCCGGCGAGGAGCCCTCGGCCCCACACCTCAGGCCGTGCAGAGGTTCACTCCAAACAGGTGCAAGAGGTAAGAGCAGAGACAGCCCAGAAAGCAACAGCAGAACACGCCTGTGGCTTTGAGAGGGGCGAAGCTTCCCGGATGTGCCACTGACAAAACCCCTAGAACCCCACCCCGCAGGACCGCGTCAGATGGGAGCTCTGTCCTCCCGCGAGCACCGTGTGCCCGCAGCACCCCGAGACCACTCAAGGCCCTGTGCAAGGAAAACACGCCACCCAACCAAGCCTGGGCCGAAGGCCCCCAGGCGCCATCATCCCCGCCCCATCCCACTCCCCGTGGGGCGCCCAGTACGGCTGTGTCACAGAAGGCTCGGTGGCTTCTCCGAGACCCGGGCACACGCCCTGCAGCCAACCAGCAAGCCCGCAGCTCGGCGCTCACCCGCGACACAGCCAGGTAAATGTCCACACACACATGGGCACACAAACGTTCCCTGTGCCATGAGTGCGAGGACCCAGCCTGAGGAACAGCCTCAACGTGCTGCAGCCCTGGCTGGACCAGCCACCCGCGGGTACGTAGGGCACCACAGATGGGGAGCCGCACGCGCCGACCAGCGCCGTCACCCGGAACGGAGTAGCGGAGGGCGAGGGGGGATCGGGACACGCTGCGCCATCCCACGGACACAGAACTCCGGAAAGCAGCACTGACCCTGGGGGCAGCGGGCAGCTCCGAGGCCGTCCGGGGCGGGGTGGGTGGCAAAGGCCCGGGGGTCCTGGGGGCGCGCACGTTCGCGGTCTCGGCCACCCCAACGGCTCTACAGCGCACACGTCTGTCGAGACTTACGAGGGCCGCGCGTCCCGTCGCAGTTTGTCCTACGTGACTTACGCCTCCGTGAAACCTGTTCAAGGGTTACCCCATACGACGTTTAATTCTTAAAAAGTGCATCTCAGGACGCCTTACCCTTGCTTCTAACAAGCGACACTGAAAGTTCACGGAAAGCGCTGAGAGTCACGCGAGTACGTCACATCTCTGGGGACAGGAAACCGTCTGAAGCCCCGGGCGCAGGAAAGTGCGTGCGGTGATGGCCCTTCCACATCAATCTGCCGCGCCACTGCCCTGACGTCTGTGCATCCCCGAGGGCACCTGCAGAGTCCAGCCTCCTCGCTGGCTTCCTCGCTCCCAGCCCCCTGCCCCTTCGGCCTGAGTCAGACCGGGTTATCCTCTCGACCCCTACTGGGAACCTCCCATGGCCACCTCTGCACCCAATTCCGCTGCAGGGTTCCCTCCCTCCCCCAGGCCTCTCCGGAAACGCTACCTGCCCTGGCCGGTCCCTTCAGTACCGTGTGTCAGCTGGTGGCCGGGCAGGGAGCCTGGCAGCAGGAGGGTGGCCCGCTGCCTGCAACCCCCGTGGCACGTCCCCGGAGCCAGGCCTCCCGTGACCCAATGCAGCCTGGTGACCCCCCCTCGTGTCTGGCTCAGTCCAGATGGAGGGGATGACACAGGAAGAGTCTGGGTCACCGGGCGTGGGGAGCAAGGAAGAGGAAATGCATCCTCGACAACATTCTCATCCGGAGAACAGGTGTGAGAAACAGCCCGGAGCAGGGGGCGGGGTGGCCTGCTGGTGGCGGCCAGCCGGCCCTCACAGCCGGAGCAGTGAGCACAGGTGCTGTCCAGGAAACGCACGGAGGAAACCCGAGCTGCAGAGCCAGGCCTTCCCAAAGCGCACACAACACGGCCACCGCGTCACAGGGGCGCTGGGAGCCGGCTCCGACCGCTAGAGGAGAAGAGCGTCCGGCCGGGGCCTGCGGGGCCGTGTGCAGGAGGAGCTGGGGAGCAGCGCAGCCCACTCACAGAGGGACCCCTCCTCGCCCCGGCTGGACGCCGCACACATGCCTGGCCACCCCCGTCCTCGAGGGGCCACCCGGCACAGTGAGCGCCAGAAGAGCAGGGGCCACAAACACACCCCACGGGGACGGTGTCAGCGACACCCCCATGTGCAGGGACAGGTGTGGACATTTACGGCAAGACCGGAAAACAGACGGTGCTGCCCTGTCCCCAACCATAAGCCCCTCTCGGGAGCCTCCGCATCAATGGGAGCTGCACGCTGAAGCCCGGGCAGCACCGAGCTCCGGCGAGGGCCCTGGGCTCCCTGCTCGCATCAGCCCGAGCCCCTGGCGGCTCCAGGGCTCAGAAGGCAGGTGAGGCTGAGGGGGCGGAGGGCAGCTTCCCCACACAGCAAGTGGGGCGGCAGCACGAGACACCATCACTGCAAACGCAGCGTTCGCGGGAAATCTGTAACCAATCAGGAAACCAGACGAAGCACGGGGGGAGCAAGAACACATCCCGCGACCGACATAATCAAATACACCCTGAGACGCGGCTTTGCCCGCGTCCGTGCAGACTGGGGGGGCCCCGGGTCGCACTGAGCCCAGGAAACCCCACGTGCCCTCCCCAGGCCCCACAGACACCGAAACACTCACCGACGGCCAACACAACATCCAGCGAAAACCGTGGGTGGGCACGTCCCTCATCCCTCTCAGGACGAGGTGGCCCCCAGCTCGAAGCCGGCACCGTGTCCTGGGCGACACCCAGGCCATGTGCCCGCGGCCACCACTGCCACTCAGCAAGGGCTGAAGGGCCACGCCACGGCCTGGGCACTGGGAGACACCAGGGGCCTGGACATCGGTGGCAAGCACGAAACGGCATTCTTTGCAGAAGACTAGCTTACTTGCGTGGAAAACGCAACGACCGAGCACGCAGCACCAACAGTGGAAACGGAGCTCCCGACCCACAGGGGCACAGCAGCAGCACCCAGAAACCCGGGGCTTCGGCACTCAGCTGCGGCAGCAGACCCGGGAAGGACGCCGCTCACGGCAGCAGCACGGAGCAGGGGGCCCGGCCCAGAGGGCGACGGAGGAATAGCCACGGGGCAGGAGACGCCCGCTCTTGGGAGTGGGTTGACAGGGCGCTGGGCTGGGGCAGGGGGCACAGGCACCGCCCCTCCAGACGGCCTGAGACATGGGCAGTAAGCAGGGACTCCAACACCTACTCTGAGCCCAGCCCCACTGAACCAGAGAGACGGTGCAATGGGACCCAGCTGCACACCTACAGGCGGGGCCCCGACAACTAGAAGGAAGGCAACATGAAAGCACCCAGGAGGGAAAGGAGGATGCCATGTGCACGGAAAAATCTGTGCACGGACACACACGGCAGCTCTGCGATGCCCTAGGATGGAAATAGATACGGGGGAGCCACGACGGGGAGGAGGAAGCCCCACGGCAGCCGAGGGCACCGGCATGGAGCGGGCAACAGCAGGAAGCAATTCCGGGGGTTGGCAGCAGGACAGTCTGGAAGGGAGATCTGGGTGCGGAAGACCAGCTTCCCCCTGAAAGCTAGAGCCTGGGAGCAGTTGGGCGCTCAGCACAGCACGTCAGGGCCAGGCGTGGCTGGGACTGGGAGCCTGTACCAGGGGAGGGGGCCCCCGCAGCCCCAGACGAGACGGCAGCAGGCAGGGGCTGGAGGTCGGCCAGCAGGGGACGCAGCTGGACTCACCATCTCTAGCCAGGTTGGCGAGGGCCCCCTTGGCCTTTGGCCGGCTGTTCTCCAGCTCCATCTCGATGGCGTCCTGATAGCTGGAGACCTCACCTGGAGGGGGCGAGAGCACATACCAGGCTCACACCGCTTGCCTAGGGAGCCGGAAGCACCCGCCACAGCGAGATGGGCTGCTTACCTTCCACGTCCTCCAGCTTCTTGGACAGGACCTGCTCAAGCTGCAACAGGACAATGGAACGTTCAGCGAGAAGATGAGGCCACCCAGGGACGCGGCGTGCTTTGTGGTGCCCTGGGTCCCCAGCCCCCCAGATGCCGACTCCTGCGCCCCACAGCGAGGCAACCCTTGCCCAAGGAACTGTCCTCAGAGTGCCCAGGGCAGACTCTGAAGGCTGTGGGGAAGGCACGAGGGTCATCGGGGACCTGGCCTGTGTCCCACCCCCTGTGGGCGGCAAGGGACCCCTCCCACGCCCCGGGGCTCACCCCCTAGCCCCACCTATCCATCCACCTCTCCCTGCATGCCCTGTGGACACATACCAGTCTGGACCCTTTCACAATCTAGACATCTGGAAAAAGCTGCGAGATGCTGGCGTGCTGCACGGCCAGGGCACGGCCCCACCAGCACGGGGCTCACCTGCTTCAGGCGCAGCTTCCGCTGCCCAGCTGTGTATGAAGGGGGGTCACACTCCCCCTCCAGGTCGATCTTCATGAACTCGTCCACCGTCAGCTGGCTCGTCGGCGTGTCTTCAAACTCTGTCAGCCTGGAACAAGAGGGCCCCTGGAGAGAGCCGTCCAGCATGCCGGCCACACTCGGCCACGAGCCCCACTCGCCGCGGCCAACAGTGGGCCCCGGGGAGGAAAGGCCACACACGCATGTCACTCTCACGGGAGGCTCCGCCCAGGCCAGACAGAAGGAGGCCAAGCTGGCAGCCCTGGGTGGTCAGCCAGAGAGTAGATGCCCATGCCTTATACAACCTACAAGATACTTAAAATGGAAATTTTTTCCCAATAACAAACTTTTAAAGAGAATTAGAAGTCAAACGCACGAATGCGTGCAAAACACTTCTTCGTCTGCTTTCGGAAAGTGCCACAGAACACGGTCTCCCGAGAAACAGCGACCAACCGTGGCAGACCCGCGGGCAGCAGCCACGACGACAGGCGAGCTGCTGATCGGGCTGGCACCTGTCCCACCCAGCCCACCAACACCGCACCCCAACCTGCCTCAGAGAGAGAGGCGGGGCGCAATGGCCCCCCGCAGGTGCAGCTGGCGTGGTGCGAGAAGGACAGGCGGCGACCCTGGAGGGAGGCGGGCGGGCAGCCACCCTGGGCCCCGGGTCCTGGCCAGACTGGCAGGCGGCAGGACGGTGACAGCAGACAGAGCAGGTGTCTGAGCCCTGGGCCACGAACCAGAGCCGCCTACCTCTTGCGCAATGTGGACTCGCACACCTTGACCACGCTGATGACCTCTTTGACGGTTCTCCGGAAATCGTGCATCCTGGCGGCAACCAGAAGTGCTGCAAAGGAGCAGGGCAAGGGGTCAAGCCTCAGGGCAGGGCGGGGCAATGACCTGGGGCGCTGGGAGCCCTGCCCAGGGGCAGCCACATGCTGCTTTGCGTGCCGCAACGCCACAGCGGAGAATCGGAGAATCGGAAAGTGCAGCATCACGTGTTGTGTCTCAAACACAGAGAAAATGAAATCACACCTGCTGAGAACCTCACGTGACCCCTCAAGGCCGGTGAGGGAACTCTGAGGAGGGGACTCCAACAGGCACGCCAGATGGCAACGGAGGTAAGGATTCTGAGGACACAGCCCAGGTCAGGGAGAAAAGGGAGTGGGTCCCACGTGGCCAGGCTGAGGAGGTGAGGCCCAGAGTTGGCACTGTGCCACTGGGCACAGGAACGCAGGCCCTTGGCACTGGAGGAAGGACTGGAGCCGGGGGGGGGGGGGGGGGTCCTGGGGTAAGGGCCACCAGAGAGGAGTAAGGCCCTGCTGGGGAGGACTCCAGGCCCAGAGGCTACATGAGACCCCAAGATGATGTTGGGGTCAGAGCTGAAGGACACAGAGGGAGACCAGACAGCTACCCTTCAGGGGGCCAAGAAGCTACCCGAAAGGCCTAGGTACCCTCTGCAACAACGCCTTGGCACTGGGGTCAGGGCAGGGCTGGCCGCATGGGAGCCCTCAAGGGGTTTGCTCTGGAGACTGCTCCCCGCCACAGCCAGCGGGGCTTGGACGGCATGACTCTGGGGCTGTCCTACCTGCCCCACAGAGGCCCGAGGGGCGCCGGCCAGTATGCATCCAATCTCTCTTCATCCGTTGCAAGAGCCTCAGGGCCGTCATGGACACTTCGTGGTTCTTGTCCCCAAACTCCAGCAGGTGGGCAAAGCGTGGGATGTACAGGCACGGGTCTGTGGTGGACACATGCGCCTCAGTGCTGCCCAGGGCGTGTCTACCTCCACCCCACCCCCCTGCCAGGCTCCGTGGAACCTGCGTGTCCCAGCTCCGGGTGGTGGCACACGAGCGCCACCCAGTGTGATACCCGCCCTCGGGGCGGCCCTCCTGGTCCTTCCACCGCACAGTGTCCCCGACCCTTGGTGGGGAGTTGCTCGCCTGCGTCCCTCCCACAGCAGTCGCAGGGGTTGGGTGCTAAGCTGGCATGGGCACCCAAGTGCTCGCGGGTATGCGCACACACACTCCACTGCGGTGTGGGGCATCTCGTGGACCGTGACTGGGAAACAGTCTGCTTTCACCTGCTTGCTGGCCCAGCTCACTAACACGGAATGCTAGGTCTGTGGACACCTCTTCAAGTAGTCATACCTTTCTCTGCAGGGGAAGGCTCACACATGCATGCACGCACACACTCCCCTTCCCTCGAGCCCTGCTCCCTGGAAGACCCCCAGCCTCGACTTTAGGCAGTGTTGGGCCTCCAGATGACTGCATGAATCCAGCTGACCACCAGTCGGCTGCAGGTGTGTGGAAGGAATCACACAGGGCCGCGGACAGAACATCGGGGGCCAGACTCACTCTGGACAGGGTCATCGGAAGGCCTCGCTAAGGCTTGAAGGGGGGGGGCCGAGGGGGTCACAGGCCAGGCAGAAAGCAGGGACGCTGGCAGATAGTGACCAGCAAGGCCCTGCTGTCCACCAACACCAAGTACCCTCCCTCCAGGCCCTGGCCGGGCCACTTCTCCCGGCCTCCCTGCATCCAGGAGGCCCTAGCAGACGGAGCTCTGGCCCCCGGAAGCCCGGTGCGCACTGACCTGGTGCGGTACCGCAGAGTGCGCTCGGCTGTCCTCCGCACAGGTGGGGAGGGGGCCCTGCCAGCATGTCGGCCTCTAGAGTAGACTCCCCAGCAAGAGACCCGCCCGCCCGGGGACTCTCAACTCAAACGCTTCAGCGGGGGCTGGGGGCGGGGTCCTGGGTTAAGGCTCAGACAAGGCCAGCAGCCGGGGCGCGGACCCCCCAACTCGTTCCCGCCAACACACCAACTCCGTAAAGACAGAAGCGATAAACCCCCAAACGGCGGAGGGTTAGCGGGCCGACGCGGCGCAAGGGCGGTCCCGCTGGTGCTCGGCAGCCCGGGCGCGGGCAGGACCGAAAGAGCGACCCCCCCCCCCCCCCCCCCCCCCCCCCCCCCGGCGGGGGGACGAGCGCGGTCCCGGAGGCCACGACAGCACGCGCACGCGAGCGCGACCCCCAGCCCCACCGCAGCACGCGAGCAAGCGCCCGCCCCGAGACACACGCGCGCCTCCGCGCTCGGACAGCCGAGCCGGCGACAGCCCGGGGGGCGGGGCTACCGGGAGCGCGCACGGGAGGGGCAAGGGGCGGGGCGTGACGCGGAGGGACGCGGGGGGCCGCGCAGGCGCCGTGGCCGCAGCGGCGAGGGCGGGCCGGACGGCGCCCCCTGCGGCCGCGCTGCGGGCTGCGGGCTGCGGGCTGCGGGCTGCGGGCTGCGGGCTGCGCGCCGGCGGGCGGGGCGCGGGGCCCGAGGCCCGAGGCAGCAGCGCCCGCCGCGGCCCCCATGCTGCTGCCCCTGGCCTGCCTGCACGGGCGGGTGGCGCAGTGCCTCACGGCGCTCCTGGTGCTCGCAGAGCCGCCCCCGCGGCCCCGGCGCGGCCCTCGGGCGCTCGGGACCCCGCCGGCGCGCACGGAGGCCGCCCTGCCCGCGAAGATGGCCGCGGAGCTGTACCCAGCCGCCGGCGCCGCGGCCGCCACCGCCACGGACATCGCCAACAGCAACGCCGCCGCGGGCAGGAAGGGTCCGCCCTGCGCCCCGCCGCCCGCCCCGCCGCTGCCCGCCCCCGCGCCGCCCGCGCCTGACAACAACAACTTGGAGAGCCCCAACTGGCAGTCCTTCCACCCGACCCTGCGCGAGAGGTGAGCCCGCGCCCCCGCGCCCCCGCCGCGAGCCCCGCGCCCCCGCCCCGCCGCGAGCCCCGCGCCCCCGAGCCGTGTGCCTCTGCCCTTTGCAGGAACGCGCTCATGTTCAACAACGAGCTCATGGCCGACGTGCACTTCGTCGTGGGGCCCCCGGGAGCGGCCCGCAGGGTGCCTGCCCACAAGGTGAGTGGACGCCCGGGCCGCGGCGGTGCTCGCCCCCTTCCCCGGGGTGGCCGCCGGGCCGCCGCTGGGGCGGGAGGGCGCAGGGCTCAGGGCAGCTCCCCTGTCGCCCGCAGTATGTGTTGGCCGTGGGCAGCTCCGTCTTCTATGCCATGTTTTACGGCGACCTGGCGGAAGTGAAGTCAGAAATCCACATCCCTGACGTGGAGCCCACGGCTTTCCTCATCTTACTCAAGTACGGACGCGCTGCACCGGGCGCCCGCCGGGAGGGGGTGGCTGCGGCCGGCCGGGACAAGGGCCCCCACGCAGCCTGTGACGCATCCCCTGCCCTCCAGGTACATGTACAGCGACGAGATGGACCTGGAAGCCGACACGGTGCTCGCCACCCTCTACGCGGCCAAGAAGTACATCGTCCCCGCTCTAGCAAAGGCCTGTGTCAACTTCCTGGAGACGAGTCTGGAAGCCAAAAACGCCTGTGTCCTGCTGTGGCAGAGCCGGCTGTTCGAGGAGCCGGAGCTGACCCAGCGCTGCTGGGAGGTCATCGACGCGCAGGCCGAGATGGCGCTGCGCTCTGAGGGCTTCTGTGAGGTTGACTGGCCCACGCTGGAGATCATCGTCACCCGGGAGGCCCTCAACGCCAAGGAGGCAGTGGTCTTCGAGGCCGTCCTCAACTGGGCCGAGGCGGAGTGCAAGAGACAGGGCTTGCCGGTCACCCCACGCAACAAGCGGCACGTTCTGGGGCCCGCCCTCTACCTGGTGCGGATCCCCACCATGACCCTGGAGGAGTTTGCCAACGGCGCCGCGCAGTCGGACATCCTGACCCTGGAGGAGACCCACGACATCTTCCTGTGGTACACGGCCGCCAACAAGCCCCTGCTCAGCTTCCCCCTGACCAAGAGGAAGGGGCTGGCCCCGCAGCGCTGCCACCGCTTCCAGTCCTCCGCCTACCGCAGCAACCAGTGGCGCTACCGTGGGCGCTGCGACAGCATCCAGTTCGCCGTGGACAGGAGGGTATTTGTCGCAGGCCTGGGCCTGTACGGCTCCAGCTCCGGGAAGGCCGAGTACAGCGTCAAGATCGAACTCAAGCGGCTGGGGGTGGTGCTGGCGCAGAACCTAACCAAGTTTGTGTCGGACGGCTCCAGCAGCACCTTCTCGGTGTGGTTCGAGCACCCCGTGCAGGTGGAGCAGGACGCCTTCTACACGGCCAGCGCCGTGCTGGACGGCAGCGAGCTCAGCTACTTCGGGCAGGAAGGCATGACGGAGGTGCAGTGTGGGAAGGTGACCTTTCAGTTCCAGTGCTCCTCGGACAGCACCAACGGGACCGGGGTGCAGGGCGGGCAGATCCCCGAGCTCATCTTCTATGCCTGAGGTGCCGCGGGGGGGCGTGGCTGCTCCGTGACGGCCCTAGGAGAAGGCCTTCCTGTGCAGCCGGCCTGCCGGGAAGGGGCGTGCAGGAGACTGTGCGACCCTGCTGTCCCTGCCGGCCACCTCACTCACACCATTAAAGGCTTTGCTTCCTTTCTCTCTCTCGTCCGGAGTCAGCTGCAGCCCAGAGTTGGGAACCAAAGGCTCTTCGGCACAGCGAGAGCCAGGGCTTCTGAGTCCCAGCTGCTGGGCAGATCCGGGGGCACAAGGCAGGCTCCGTGCACACCCCTCCCTGCGGCGCCCCCATGGCCTGCTCTGTGGGCTTTGCCATCCCTCTTGCCCGTGAATCCGCAGCAGGTACTGCACTTACCCTAAAACTTTCCCTTCAAGTCCTAAACTGGGAAAAGTCACCTAAAATAGCCCACATCCAACTCCATTTTCCTAACCAGGTTTCAGTGAAATAGCTACCGAGAGAGGAACCAGCGAAGGAGTGTGAAGCCGAGACACGCACTCTCCTATGTGTCTGAAAGGCACGTCCCTTCCAGCACGCAAGCGTCCGGCGCTAAGCCATGCATCCCAGTTAGAAACGGACTCCCGGGGAGCGTCCCTGTGGGCCAGTGGCTGGAATGCTCTGGGAAAGGCCCGGTGTCTGCTTGTGTCATGCTTCCCGAGGCCTTCCAGCCCCTTAGTCCTACTGGGGGACTCCCAGATCTGAGGGTGGTGGGTGAGGTGGGGCTCCCTGCCTGCCCACCCCCTTGAGCAGACATGCTTTGGGGTAAAGCAGGCTCTCTGAGCCCCTTGCCTCTATCCTCCCAGGTTGCACACTCTGGCTGCTTGCTCTGTTCCTGAAAAACCTCACCGTGACCCTTGGGGGGAGAGACCGTGTCACTTGGCACAGGGATGTGGCCTCTTGGGAGAGGGACTAGCTTGGCTTAGTTCTGCAGCCGCGCCCCTCTCCTGACCCACCCACTCACCCTAGGGGACCATCTGGCACCTCCAGCCCCCCCCCCCATGCTGTACTCTGCTCCTTGAAGTGAAACACACGTGTAGAGGATAATGGGCAACGTGGGAGCAGCCCCCGCTAGCAGACTAAAAGCAATTGTCTTAGGAAAGCCCTCTGTGAAGGCAGAACGGGCTAGGAAAGCACCTGCTCGACATGTCTGCAGAGGTCCTGCCAGGCCTGGGTCACCCGTCACCCTCTGTGGCCTCCTCCATACCAGCCAGGGACTAACTACGGGCACTCTGCTTTTAAGCCAGGGGTCACCCCCAAACTGTCGGGCTCTCGGCTGCTTCTCAGACCTTCCTCACTGCCTGCCGGAGCCCCTGTCCCTGCACAGGAACCCCTACCACTCCGAGCACCAGCCTGGCCGCTGCCCCCCACCAGCCCCACGGTACCTATGGCCGGCGCGTTGATGCACAACTCTCTTGCCAGGAGGAGGAACGTCTTCCCCAGCACATACACGTTCACCTGTTAGGGAGAGATCACAGCTGAGAAGGGCCCTGGGGTTTACGAAATGTTTGCTCTGCTCCTTACAATGTGTTTCATCCTGGAGTCTGACAGACCCCACGCAGGAGCTCCCGCCCCCCCACACCCCGCTTCCCAATTCCAGGCCACCTCTTCAGACCCTACCACCGTCTCAGCAACGACTGCATTTTCTAAGAGAAACTGCTGAGAGCTCACTGGGTAACTCAGACGGACGCAAGCGTCACCGCCAGCTCCCTGCGGGTCGTGGCCTCAGCCCCTTCCCCGGGCCCTCGTCTGTGTTCCCGGGGACCCGCTCCGTCCTGGCTGTGGGTCTCTGCAGGTCTCAGTGACCCGCCCCCCCCCCCCAGTGCTCCCATCAAGTCCAAATCTGTGGAGTCCACTGCCTGACCAGGTGACCAGGTTCCTTGCAGGAGGACACAGGGCCCAGGACTCTAGGGACAGACCTCCAGTGCAGCCAGCCTGCCCTGTGAAGGCCTGGGGGGGCGGGGCACTGTGGAGAGGAGGCTTCTGAGCTGTTTGAAGGCAGGTGTGGTGGGAGAGCTCCCGTTTGGGTGAGGTGCAGAGTTGGGGAAAGCCCAGGCTCAGCCCCTCCCACCCAGGCTGCCGACAGGTCTGGACCCCTGCCTCTGGTCTCCCCATAGAGTTCCCTGCCTCGTTCATGCCTGGCCTCTGAGGTCCTGGACAGGGCCCCTTAGCCTCATGCCCAGGAAGCCACCAGAAAAGACCATGAACAAGAGTCAGAGCGCCTGTTGGGGGCGCCCAGGCAGCACAGAGGGGCACCTGCAGCTGTCCCAAGTCTCCCAAGTCCGAGGAGACGGAGGGGACGGGGGGGGTGCTGTATTCCACACCCAGGCCTCCTTCTCCAAGAGCCCCCTTCATAGGGCTGGTGGCTCACAGAGCTTGCCTTCTGAAGGGAGTCTACCCCTGGCCTGCCCGGGAGGGTGCATGCCCGTGAGTGTGCTAGTGTGTGTGCGTGTGGAGGCGTGCATCTCCTGGGCGTCTCCTACCAGCACCCCAACCTAATGCGTCTGGACCACAGTGGAACTCACCTGCCCCTGGGTGTGCTGCCCCTCCCCCACCATCCCAGCCAAAGGGAGACCTGATGCTACAGAAAAGGGTTCCTGAAAAGTGCAATGTTTGCACGGCCGTGCCTGGATGACGCACGTGGTCACTGCCAGTGACGGCGGCGTCCCCCAGCGAGCACCAGAAACAGTGACCAACTCTGAGGACCCCTCCGTGTGTTGGTCACGGCTGGATGCGGCTGGCCACCAGACAGATGGGCTCTGTGGATGGCAGCCCTGAGTGCTTGTGTCAGCTGTGCGTTCACAGGGTGCCAGGACCCCCCAGTTCCTGCAGGGGTGCCCAGCGGGAGCTGAGCCCTGAGGCCGTGTGAGTCCTGGGCAACCCTGCACCAGCCTGCCTCTGCCCTGGCGGGGAAGCCCCAGGAGGGGACAGGCGGTGAGCTCGCGCCCTGAGCGCACACTGCACGTGCAGCGCGGGGCCTCCACGGCCCAACGGGTCACTCCGGGCCTGGCCACGGATCACTTACAAAGGCAGCTGGGAGGGCCCACACACGGCAGCACCTGGTTTCCGCGCAAGCTGAGCTCTGTCCGAGCGCGAGGCCCCGTGCTGTGTGTGGCACCCCGACCTGACCAAGCTTTCCTCAAAGGCCAGGGGTCTCTGGGAGTCCCACACGAACCCTCACACCGTGGTCATGTCTGTTTTCTGCAACCCCCATGCTCTTTCTGAGTCCTCCGTGGAGGGAACCCCCACCTGCCCCAGCGCCATCCCCAGGGACGGGACACGAGGCAGGACCCTGAAGGGCCCACCGCTGTGAGTGTCCTGTCCACACAGGTGTCCTTCGTGCTGGGTCTTTCCATCATCTTCAGTAGTTTGCAACAGAAAATGCTTTCCTGGTACCCACACAGGGTCCCTAACAGGCCACAACGTGAGTTTTTGTACTGTTAAAAACACATGCATTTGATCGAGTCCCTTTCTTTTTCTTTTAAAGCATCTTCCTTCCCTCAGATGTAGTTCACCTGGGTCTTTCCATCCGGCCCCCAGGACAGCATCGGAACCCCGCATTACTGCCCCTCGCCCCGGTTCTGAAACAGACCACACCCTGGTGAGTCCTCTGTTCTGTGGACGGCCCCCAGGCTGCGTGGCACCGGCCCAGCCCCGGCCTCCCCTGGGAAGGGGGCTCAGGAAGGAAAGCAGTCTACCTGGAGCAGGTCACTGAGGTCGAGGAGCATGTCTGTGGCAGGAGTCAAGGAACGTGTGCACCCAAGCCCACGGGCTCCGTCACCCGACCAAGCCCCCGGCCACAGCACCTTGTGGCGAATCCAAGCTCAGCATGGGATCGCCGAGAAGGGCTGGGTATCAGCATCAGGCTGACCAGAACCGGGGAACCACACCCCGGGGCCAGTGCCATTGCCCTTCACGGGCAGCCCCGCCCCCCGGGCACAGCCCAGAAGCACAGGATGCTCGGTCCACCCTCGAGCAGCTACTGAGAGCTGCCAGGTGCTGCACGGGGCCGCGATGCGCAGCTCCCGGGGGCCACCTCCACAGCATTGGTGCTTGAGGGGACAGCTGTGGGGACGCTGGCGGGGGCCTGCGCTCATTCTCGAGTCGGTGATTAAAGAGTAAGCAGATCACGCCCTCCGTGACCCGAACCCAGCCAGAGATGCACAACCAAGACACCCACTGCCGAGAAGGCACCCGGTTCAAGCGTGCTGAAATGTCCCATCACTCACAGGTCCACTGCGGCTTTGGGACCGAAACTGAGAGAGATCAGAGCCAGACCATGAGTCAGGAGGGAGACCCTGAGCCCAAACATACAAGAAAGAAGCCCCCAATCCCACAGCCCAACGAGGTCCCGGACACCCCACCACGGCCTCCCAGGGCCTGGAGTGAAAGGCAGGCTGTTTCCCCATGGGTCTCTGAAGGCGCAGCCTTGGGCTGGAGGGGGGCCACCAGACGACAGAGGAGGTCAGTGCAGGAGACCTGGGTGGGGGTGGGGCCCCGGGGTGGGGGATGGGGGTGGGGGGCGGGGGGTAGACAGGGCGGCAGGGGTGGGGCTACACAGCTCACGGAGGCTGGCGTGGACCCGAACACGGTGTGCGTGGGGCTGGGAGAGATGGGGAAGTCTGCACAGTTCTGCCTTTAACCTACAACTGCTCTAAATCATGAAGTCCGTTGAAGGCATAAGTGAGGTTTCAAAGACACCTCAAGAGGAGAAGCACCCTAGAAACAGCCACCCCAACCCTCGCCCCTCTGGCCCGGCCAGCACAGAACGACCACTTTGGACAAAGGCCACGCCGAGGGACACAGCCACAGACACGCGGGCCACGGCCACACACGAGCCTCACGCAAACCGCCACGCAGCAGGAAGCACCCAGGCGTCCATGACGAGGAGCCCGTGGCCGGTCCCTCGTTCCCTCTGTGGCCGGGTCCAGGAGCTTGCTGAGTGACAGGAACCCTAAGAACGGGGCTTCCCTTACTGGGCGCTCGGAACAAGGCAGACGAAGCTGCCCCAGGGGCGGCGGGCGGCCGGAGCAGAAGGGGCGCGGGATGGCATCACTCCGGGCCCTGCGGGAGGCCGGCTTGCAGACACACACCTGTGACAAAACCCCTCCAACTGTACCACTGACACGCGTGTGTTTTGTTTCATGCCAGTTTTACTACAAAAGGGAGACGAGAAATGTAGCGAATACCGAACTCCAGCCTATGGCCCGCTGGCTGAAGAGCTTCCGGGGGCAGCTGAGGCCCGGGAGGCGCAGGGCTGGGAGGACAGCGGGGCAGGCGTCCACCATGCGATTCCTTCAACCCCACCAGGGCTCTGGGTGTCAGCCCAGCAAAATGACAGGGGAAAGGACTGGAGTCCACGTCGTACCCGAGCTGACAGGACTGGTCGCCCTGAGACGCCAGAGGCCATGGGGCACGTGGCTAGCGTGGTGGCCATCCCTGCACAGGCATCCACAGCCCCCTCCTGACTTGTCTGGAGCCCAAGCCTGTTAATGCCCCCAGGGCCCGGCCCACCACAGGCCGTTGCATGGGCATCTAGGGGTGCCCGGTGGCCTTGGGACATCTGTCAGGCCTGGCCAGTGGGCCTCTCTACCTTTACGCTAAGCAGCTGCTTCTGGGCTTCCTGATACAGGGACACCCACCAGACCTCCGAACTCGCCTACAAGAGGACGAGGCCTGTCAGCCACCGGCTCCGACGTCCTCCCTCCTGGTGCCCAACGCGCCCTGCTCGGGAACTTCGGCTCAGCGACCACCGGCTCGGGAGTGCCGGCCCCGGACGGACGCGAAAACACGGAGAACGGAGGCAGAGGAAACACCGTCAGGAGACTGGACACTCCTGAGAGTCCAAACAGACCAAAACGCAGGGGCCCTGCGTGCCGGCAGCGGGCTTCAAGGGAGTGCGCCTGGGCCGGCACTGCCCGCTAGGCAGGACTCCGACTCAGACCCGTTTCCAGGAAGTAGAAAGGCTGACAGACGGTCAGAGCCCCCGAGAGTTCTCCACACAGCCTCACGCTCCGAGCCGCGTCCGGGAGCCCAAACGGGGGACGGGAGGACAGCACTGACGTCCAGCCCAACAGAAGGTGTGGAAGGTCACGTATGCGGTCCCGGCAGACAGTGGTGCGGACGGCAGGGTGGCCACGCGACGAGGCCCCAACAGAGATGGGAGGTCCAGGAACCAGCACGGTCAGCGCCGGGGAGTGGACGCCTGCGCGTCAGGAAGGGGACGGCCTGCCCAGCACCCGTCCACTGCCCACGGTCAGCCCACAGCCCCTGCGGCAGGCCCGCTCCTGCTCTGACGTACCTTCCCCCGGCGGCCACACCGCGTGGCACACAGCCCTGTTTAGAGAGGCGCTCACAGCCAGCCCCACGGAGCATGGGGGCTGCCGGGATCCCTCGCCACCCTGCCGCTGCACTGGCTCCGCCTGGGAGAAGAGCTTGCCCCCTGCAGCGCCCAGGACAGACCTCGGAGAAGCACGGGCCGTGGCTGTTTCCCAGGCTGCACGGCGAGGGCCCCATGGCACCGCAGGCTCTCTTGGGTCAACTGTGCAGAATGTGAGTTACGTCTCCATAAAGCCATCACCCAGAAAAGAAGGCTCCGGCGGCGTCCCCCATGGCGGCAGGGTGCAGCAGGGATGAGGACTCGCCAACACGGGGGGTCTGCAGCCACGTGAGCAGGACGGCAGTGAGCAGAGCTGACCTCACAGGCCTCAAGTCTGTGTGCTGCCCTCCACGTTGCCCATATGGAGTCCACAATTAGGACCCCTGCACAGGAGGAATGCTGAAGGCCCAGCTGGCTTCACGTCCGGCCCTCCGGACGTCTAAGGAAGAAAGAGGGCCGACGGTCTCCAGGCCCCGGGTGCCGCTTCCCCTCGACAAGGACGTGACAAGAAGCAGAGCACGGGTGCACCACACAGCCTCCAGGAGACCCCAGCACACATGCCTGTGGAGGGGACCACATCACGGCCAAGGCCGCTTTAAGGTCTAAAACAGTGCGGGTCACCTCGGCACCAACGAAGGGGCAGACCCCACGGGACGGTCACACCGATCGAGACGTGGGAGACTCAGGCCCTTCCTGACAAGCGTCCTCAGCAGCAGGAGAGAGGACGCACTGTCCACCTGACGAAGGGCACCCACGAGAGCCCGCGGACTTGGAGAGTGGGTGTGTACAGCGCCGTCCGGGGCCCACACATCACGTGGGCCGCCGTGAGCGTGCCGGTGGGCAAGGAGAACGGTGACCGGCACACAGACAGGCAGGGATGAACTGCAGCGGGCACACGCACGGCCGCTAAGGAAACGGGATCCTGACCCACAGACAGCAGGACGTCAGACACGTGCGCGTCACCGCTAGGAGGCCGGCTGTGCCCGTGCAGAGCTCCCGCTCGGGGGAAGCTCGGCTCGCCGGAGGAGCACCGGGGGAAACCAGGGACGGTCACCGACTGGAAGGCGCACGACTGTTCATCAGTGTCAACTTCAGTCCCCCACAAACGGATCCACGAACCCCAATCCAAAAATCCCACAAGATCTCTCACGGGAACCGACAATCTGATCTGAAACCTTCCAGAGCCACACAGAGGGCCGAAGATGCCCTAGGAGAAAGCAGCCGGGAGGAAAGCCAACCTGACCCTGCAGAAATCCCAAACCCCGAGGGGACCCGTAGAACCCGAAGCTTCTGGGAGGGACCCCGCGAGAGGCACACAAACAGGTGCACACATCTGCCGCGAAGGAGCAGACGCAAAGGTGGCCCTCAGTCAGAGCCCTGCCCACGGGAAGGTCCCACCCGCCGGGACACAGCCGCGCACACCCCTCAGGGCAGGACGCACACGGGGGCCAGCAGCGCCCAGGTTCCAGGAGCCCCCGGCTGGCCAACACGTCAGCACAGGGCAGCTTTGAGTTTGCAACTTCCTGGGGCCCGGTGAGGCTGGCCGCCCTGTGGGCTTCCCTCCACCAGGGACCCCGTCGGCTGCACAGGCCCCACAGGGGTCCGTCACCAGGCGTGGGCTCCATGGCGACCACGGTCTCCGGGGCTGAGGTGCCCACACGGGTTCATCAGCGTAACCAACGCACCATCGGGGAGGGGGGTGCTGTGGGAAATCATCATACCTGCCCGGCAATTTCACTGGGAACCTAACACTTCTCCAGAAAATAGTTGTTTAAAAACATTTTCTTTAAAGTCCCTGGTTGTCACTGGGGACACACGGGGCAGAGCAGAGGGAAGCAGTGAAGGGGGGCTGGGGAGCCTGGTGGCAGAGGGACAGTCTGGGCCTCTTCTACCCTCTAAACAAGAAACAAGGTCCTCAGATGAGCGTGGGGAGGGGCTCACACGCGGCCACAGACCGCAGACCCCAGCCCAGGCTGGCGACCCAACTGTAGGAGCCGGAGCAGAAGGGCCTGTAGGCGGCGGCGTGCGGGGCCCAGCCAGCGGGCCCTGGGACGGCTCAGGGCGGATCTGTCCCTCCCCCCAGGACCCCGCGGGAGATGACCAGCTGCAGGTGACAGCGGCCTCCCCGAGCACACAGCCTCCAGGCTCAGGCCGGCCGGCTGCTCGGCAGGACCCTGGGAGCAGAAGACTGTGGGCAGCGCGGTCCACATCCTGGACCAGCGGGCCAGCTGGGGTGCACTGGGCCATCCCTGAGAGTGCAGGAGGAAACCACCAGAGGCCGCGCTACGTGGGACAAGACACAGGGCCAGGGCGGGGGTCCCGCGTCAGAGAGGGCAGCCAGGGTAGAAGGCGACAAAGCCCCCAAGGCTCTCGCGGGGCCGCACGGCAGGCCTGCCGGGCGCACAGAAGGGCAGGCGGTCTGAGCGCAACAGTGGGACCGACTCGTGTCCTCCCCAACAAGGGACAGCGGGCAGTGAGAGGGAGCACGACGGCAGGGCAGCGGCCGGCCGCAGGCAGAGTGCACTCTGTCCCCCCAAGGGCCACGGGAGCCGGCGCCCAGCTTCCCAGTCCCCAATTGGTGAAAGGCCCCTTGCGTCCACCGTGACGGCCCGTCCCCGCTGCCGGAAGGGAACATGGACGGCGGGTCATGGCAGCAGCGGAGCCCGGCAACGGGGGGAGGACGCCCTGCACCAAGCCCGAGGCAAAGGATACGCGGGGTGCCCTCCGTGCGGCACACCAGGTAGAGGCAGGCCGCGATCACGTGTGCCATCTTGCGGCCGCGCGTCAGGTGCTTGCTCACGGCCATCTTGAAGAAGTTGAAGGCTGTGTCCAGGCAGTGCTGGTTGAGCTGCAGCTGGCTCCCCAGGTGGTGGATCTGGCGTCTCCCTAGGACAGGACACGACACGTTACCACCGGCTCCCGGCGCGAGGGACGCACACCGGCCCTCCCCCTTACACGGCGTCAGGTCCACTTCCCACGGGTTCCAAGCCCTGTCACACGCCCCTCCGCACCCCAACAGCTTCGGGGCCGGCAGAGGGCTGCGCGTGTCGGCCAGCCTGGGGCCACTCCTCGCCACTGACCATCGCCACGTGCTCCACGCGGACACGACGTCCTCCCAGGGACACAGGACACCGGCTGACGGCCCCAGGACCTGCGTGCATCCCGGCCAGCCGCCCGCGCCCCAGCCCCTCCACCCAGCGCCGCGCCCCAGCCGGTCAGGGCCACTGGGGCAAGGGCAGGTGCAGCAGCTCGCCCATGCAGGGAGGGGCTGCCCGGAGGTCAGCGGGCTCCGGGGCGCCACGTGCACACACCCCGTCCGGGTAAGCCCATCCCAGGGGCTGGGAGAGGAGAGGAGACAGACGGATGCGCTGTGTGTGTGGACAGGAGGGGGCGCCGTGGGCCACGTGCCACCCAGCATGGAACCCGGACGCCCGAAACCCCGGTCAGGACACAGCAAGAGCTGGAGGTGACCACCCATTCCCAGCCCGCTCCCAGCTGCCCCACTGGACCCCTGCACAAAAACTGCCCACCCTGCCCAGCACCACCTCTCCTGGCGAAGGCCCCCCATGGCTGGGCCAGGGAAAGAAGCCAGGTGCTCATCACCCACATTCCCCTGCGCTCTCACCAGGACGGTAGGCTGGGGAAGGCGGGCTGCCTGGCCCTCTCAGGTCCCATGGCCTGGCCTGCCCGCCCCACACACATGGTGAACAATGCCCACAGCCCCAGGTGAGCGCCCAGGGAGCCAGCACCCCAAGGGACCAGCAGCTGGCATGTGCTCTAGTAGCTGGGGGACCACACAGTGCACACCCCACCCAACAGAGCACCCCTGACTTGCCTGGAGCCCTCCAGTCGGCTGAACCAACACAGGGCTGGGGCCACTGTCCCCAGGGCCACAGCCCCGACAGAAAGGGACCTAGCACAGGCTCCCCACTGGCCTGGGAGTTCTTGGAACAAAGTGCAGGGGATCCCTGGTGGCTTGGGGGCTCGGAATTACCATAATAAGTTATCTCATACCACCTTTATAGACGTACAGAATTCACACGCCGTAAAATTTGCCCACTTAAGGTACATAATTCACTGGTTTTGGGGGCGCCTGGGCGGCTCAGTCATTAAGCGTCTGCCTTCGGCTCAGGTCATGGTCCTGGAGTCCAGGCTCGAGCCCCGCGTCAGGCTCCCTGCTCGGCGGGAAGCCTGCTTCTCCCTCTGCCCCTCCCCCTGCTTGTGTGTGCATGCACACCATTCTCTCTCTCAAATAAATAAAATTTCTTGAAGAAAATGGTCTTAGCATATTCACAATTCAGACTATTCCATCAGCTGTCAGCCCCGTCACCCCCACGTGAATTTCCACTCTGTGAGGTCAGCAAGCACACCGTGGAGGTCACCCTTGGCCCCGTGCAAACGCCTGCCGACCGCTCCCCACTGAGCTAAGCACAGCTTCTTCTCCTCAGGTTCCCCCCAGAAACGAACGCTGAAGGGAAACCCAGCAGCACCGAGCTGCCGTCCGCACTGCGGCACCGTGTGACAATCAGGCCCATGCTTGCACTTGAGCCAGGCCTGAGCAGCAGCGGCCGGGAGGGCAGGACAATGAACCGAGAGCAGGGCAGGGGCCGCCAGGAAGAGGCAGAAGGAAGGGTCTCGGTCAGAACTGCTCACGGCTCAGGCCCTCCATCCACAGGGCACCGCCCCCCTGCAGCCCCCCAGGCCGGGAGGACCTTCGCGACGCCAGCCGGGCCCCGAGGTCAGGCCAGCGCAGCAGACCCTCGGTGCCCCAGCAGGCCACTCGTCACAGCGACTCCCCGACCGGCTCTGGGGACACCCCGCGACGGAAGCCCACGTGCAGACGTGAGAATGCACACCGAGAATCTGCGACCTCCACGGCAAGGGCAACGGGAGGGAAAAGAAACACCAGGCTGCACGAGTGGACTGACAACAGGAAAGAGCTTTCAAAGCCCATGGCGTCCTCCAGGACACCAGAGAAGATGCCGGTCACGGAAATGTATCAAGAGGGGGCGCCTGGGGGGGTGCGGTCGGTTGGCGGCCTTCGGCTCAGGTCATGATCCCGGAGTCCCTGCTCAGCAGGGAGTCGGCTTCTCCCTCTGCCTCTGTGCTCTCTCTCCCCCCACTGTTCTCTCTCAAATAAATAAAAATCTAAAAAATTGTTCTAAAAAAATAAAAAGTGAGATAAAACTCAAAATCAGAGGCGCCTGGAGTGGCTCCGTCGGCCGAGTGCGTGACTTGAGTGCCTGAGCCGCGCCCTCGCCGCGTCTGGATGTCGGGCTGTGAGTTCTAGCCCTGCCATGGCCTGGGGCCAACGGCAAAGCTGAACAGAGCTCAGCGCTAACCGGACGGCTGAGCACACACACGAGACCTCGGCAGCAGGCTCGGGGGTGGTGGAACAGCAGCTGCCGGCGGGCTCCGCGGGGAGGCTGGCCGCTGGCTCGAGGGGCCTCTCCCTGCAGGAGGGTCATCAGAGAGAACAAGGACACAGTCTAAGGACAACGGACAGCACAGGGAGAGGCAACAGTGCTGCGGGGCAAGGGCTCGGCGCGCACACAGAACGAGGGCAGGGACACAGGTGCGGGCACTGCGGGGCAGGAGGGAGGTGGACGGCAGGGCGGCCTGGGCGCAGCGCCCCCCTCAGCCCTACCATCTCAGGACTGGGCTCCAGGAGCACAGCGTGGGAGGCAGGGACGTGGCGGCACGCAAGGCTGGCTCACCAGTGCGCCCTGACGTGGGGCAAAGACAAGGAGTCCTCTAAATCCACGAATGTGTCCCGGGAGAAATGGCCGAGGACGGGAGGAGCTGGGGACAGCGAGGCCCTGGTGGCCAGGCGGGGGGCGATGTCTGCACCAGGGGCGCTGGCGGGGGGCACACTCAGGGGGCTGGCTCTGCAGCTCCGCCGGGAGACCAGATGCGGTTTAGAATCAGACACAGAAGCCCACAGAACAAAGCAGAAAGCGCCGTCTCTGAACGTGAGGGATCCAGTGGAGTGAGGCTCGCAAACACAAGAATAAAACGCTCAAGACACGGATCAAGCCTCCCAAGTTAAGAAGGGAAGGAATAATAGAGAGAGGACACCAATCAGGAAGGAAACAAAGAGGACAGAAGACCCAGGAATGGACGCTGTGCCGAGACTAACACACCGCCAACCTGACGGCGCCCTGGCACTTAAGGGAACGAGGAGAAAGCTCCCATGAGCAAGGTCAGGAGGAAGCAACGCTGTCCCCCCACATTGGAAGACCCCAGAGCCCCGGGGCAGGGCAGCAGAGACGACAGGTTTCAGTCTGGAAAGGACGTCTTACCCACACTGACGAGAAGGAAGAGCGAACTGAAGCGGTCCCACTAAAGCTCCATGGAAGGCGTCCCATCCAAGAAACTACCTTCCATCTTTAGACATAAGAACGAACACCGAAAGCCCAGACGAGGGCGCGGGCGGCATCACATTCTCCCCCACGTCCAGGAGGGCACTGGGGCCCCGACAGGCAGCAGAAGGAGCGCCCCATGGCCCAGGGGGCTTCTCCCAGAAGTGCGGGGGGAGCTTAACATCCACAAAACCCGGCTGATTCGGCAGAGCCAGCGCGCACAGAGAAAACGCCTGCCATCGCTTCGACAGGTCCCAGCGCGCGACAGCGGCCACCGTCACGTAAAGGTCAGGGCCGGCCAAGAACTCGCACGGTCAGCACCCTGCCCCACAGCACCCTGGGGACAGCAGGCACACACACACGGCAGGGGCCCGCGCGGAGCCCGGGACACGACACGAGTGACAGCGTGAGGACCAGGAACGGAGGAGGAGTGGTGGTGGTCACGGGCCACGGGATCCCGACGGAGCACCGCCGCAGACAACCACACTTCCAAGGAAATGGAGCCATTCTCCACCAACGGGCACATGAGGTCCACGTAATGCATCCCGACCAAACTCCGGGCATGTTTTCCTATGGGAAACAACACGCTGACCGCAACGCTCGGCCACACAGGAGAGCCGAGCCTGTGCCGGGAGGGTCAGAGCCCCAGGGCACACAGACCCACGGAGCGCGGGTGCAGAGACACCACCGACTCCCGGGGTCACGGCAGAGGCAGGACTTGACTCTCCCACAGACGCTCACTTGGGACCGAGGGACCAGCCGGTCGTCCTGTGGAAAGCACGGGACACCTGGACGTCCACTCCACCCCGGCCTCGCCCACCTGCACGGGACTGAGCTGAGGTAGGTCCCAAGCCTAACTGCACACGAGAAAACCACAGAGCCCCTTGGCGGCAACACAGGAGGGTGCCTTCAATCCTGGGAGAGACAGAGTTCCAGCCACACAACCCCCTAACCATAAAGACCAACGTACTGGGACTTCCTTAAAATGGAGACACTTCCATGCCTCGAGACAAGAGCGTGAAAAGCCAAGCCATCAACTGGGAAGGGATTCGTGGCCCGTGTATTTGAGCAAGCACTCGGACCTGGGATGCGTGAAAACATCGACCAAGCCGCAACAAAATGGAAGCTCAGCTTCTGAAAACCCTCGTGAAAGAGCCGCCGCAGGCAGGTGCCTCCCAGGGACAGCTTTCCCGACGGCCCCACACAGGCGGACGCCGAGACCGCGGTGCCCTGCGCTCCCGTGGCTGTGGGCGGGGGCTCAGCCGTGCTCACACGAGCACACTCACCCGCTGGCCCAGAGGCCCCTCGTGGGCACCAAGGGACGGCGTGTGCGGCCGTGGGCGGCGGCCGGAAGGGAAGCCCCCAACGTCCGTGGCGGGCCAAGGGGGCCCCCCACAGCACGGACCCCAGCACCGAGCAGCCGCCGGCTTCCAGGAGCCCACGCCGCCCCCGACGCTTAGCGAGCCGCTCGGTGGTGGTCACCACATCTGACGCACCGTGCTCTACACACCCCTTACCAAGACCGACACACCCAAGTAGAAGAATAGAGATGTCTCTGGGAAGAGGGCTTGAGCCATGACTCCAAAGACAGAGCGGACCCCAAAGGGCCCAGTTAGGACCGATGAAGAGAGAGCCACACTGGGCCTGGCAGGCACCTTCTGTGCGGACAGCCCTGGGTCCCCGGCTCCTGCCGCCCGCGGGGCACCTGCTGGCCCTCCACCCGTGCCCACAGCGAGGACAAGGGGCCCGTGCTCTCTCGCCGACCCGCCTGCGAAGCACGACCAGAGCACATTGCTAACAAACCGAGACCGAGCCGGGAGAGGGGTGGGCTCCAGCGCCATTCAGGAGGGAGGCCAGGAAACGGCAAAGCCCGTGTGGGCAGGACCCTCGACCAGCGCCATGCGCGCTGTGGGGCGGCTCAGGGCCCAGGTTTCCGTTTCCTGAGAGCAGCAAGCAGCACATAACATACCCGCGGCAGTGGGAGCACCGTTCGGGGCTGCACCCACACCCGGCAGGCGGGGCGGCGGCTGGGACTCTGCCCACACTCGCACTAGTGTCTCCGCGGCGGTCAGTGTGCCACTCGCACGCGGGCAGGAGGGGCACCAGCGCCCAGCAAGATGGACACGGCAGCACGCACGGAAGGCTACTGTCCAGGACACAAGGCCCACAGGAGGCGGGCGGAGCCCCAACACAGACACGCCCCAAGGACGCCTTCGCGGTGCGCGTGGGACCCACGGGATCAGCCCCCAAAGCTACAAAAGTGACAGGAAGTAGGTAAAACTGGCATCGACCCACCAGGGCCAAGAGAATATCTCCGAGGACAGGAGGTCAACACCGTGCAGGCTCACGGCCAAGCAAGGACCGCGCTGACCGCCAGCACCGCGCAGATGGCTCTGGTCGAAAGCAAGACAAGCAGGGACTGGGCCCTCTGGCCTCCCGGAGCCCCGCAACCCCGAGCCGCCCAGGCAGCAGCCCCCGGGAAGGTCTGCAGAGGGCCGCAGGCTCCGAGGGCCATCTAGCCCTTCCCCCAAGAGCTTGGCCTCCACCCTCGCTGGCGCCCCACTGAGCACTCCGCTTACTGAACCGTGAGGTCAGTCGTGCTCATGGGACTGGCTGGTTGTGCCCCCTCACTGGTCTGCAGTTGTACCCCGTGTGTGTGTGAACGCAGCTCTTTATGACTGATCAGGGCTGCACGCACACAGCGGTCCAGGGCACACAGCGTGCGGCTTGCAGACGCACACATCCTCCCCCAGGAAGTGTCCTTCAGCTCAGCCGAGGACGCGGCGCACAGTGTGGCCGCAGCAGTCAGAAGGAAGTAGACGGAGCTGGGCCAGCACCGAGGGGAGTCGAGGGCAGAGCCCTCCACCTGCAGCAGAGGGCTGGGCTGCCCCCCAGGAACAAGGCCGTGAGTGTGCGCAGCCACTCAGGCCGACCGGGCTGGGGGAGGGCCCACAGCCATCGTGGGGTCTGCACGTGCCTCCAGGGACAGAACGCGCCGCGCCAACCTCAGCGAGTGCCAGGATGCTGGGCCCGAGACACGGATACGACGGTACAGAAAAACACTCCTTTCTCGGGCCCAGGGCACCAGACGACATGCTGGGCCGTAAGGCAAGCGGCCATCGTTTCAAAGGACAGGGACACAGCGTGATGGCCGAGGACGAGCCACACCGACGGTAAAGCATGGCACAAAGGAAGAAGCACACGTCTGCGTCCCACAGACCGAAGCTTCGCGCGCCCCTGCCGCCAGCACCGCTCGGGGCGCCGTTTTTCCAACCACACTTCCTCACTACGTGTCTCTGGGTCACATCTTGGTTAATTCCCCACATTTCAAACTTTTTCTCATCATTTTACCCATCCCAGTCGTCTGTGACCCGTGCTCTTTGATGTTACTGGAGCAGTGGCTTCTGGCCGCTGCGAAGCACGCCCACGGAAGACCATGGACTTAATCAATGTCGAGTGTGTCCCGCCCCCTCCCCCTCTCCTTGGGCCCCCTCCCCACCCCTGAGATGCAACAATATCAGAATTCGGCCGGTTAAGAACCCTGCGGTGGTCTCCGAGTGGTGCTCCAGTGAAAGGAGGAGGCGCCCGTCTCTCACTGTAGATCAACGCTGGAAATGAGTCAGCGCAGAGAGAAAGGCACGTAGAAGGCGAGGGAGGCGGAGAGCTTGGCCTCTTGCACCAGACAGTGAGCCAGGCCGTGAATGCAAAGGAAAAGTTCTCGAAGGAAATTAAAAGTGCCACTCCAGCGAACACACGGCTGATAAGGAACCCAGCGTGCCTTTGCGCGCATCTGGAGAAAGTCCGAGGGATCCGAAGAGAAGATCAAACCGGCCACGAAAGCCTGGTCCAGAGCCAGGCCCCCACTTTCAATCCCCTGCCGGTGGAGAGGGAACGAGCCTGCAGAGGGAAAGTCTGGAGCCCGCAGAGGTGGGCTGGGGAGGCGTGAGGAAAGCAGCCAGCTCCATAACGCGCCCGTGTGAGGCGAGGCCGCAGTGCCGATGGAGAGGCTGAGCCCGTTCTCCAGAAGACCGAGCCA